>JASDQU011442557.1:2162-23428 GCA_032191745.1 Picea mariana | reverse complement strand
GAGGGTTATAATGATCAAATATGACACATACCATGATACCTCGGACCAATTACCTCATGGAGCAAGAGCCCTTTCTGATGCAAGTCCAGGCTGGTAGTGATGGAGGCTGGTACTGCTGGCAGGACAAAGCTGGCTGAGAAGAAGAAGATGGGTCCTCCAGGACCATGCTCAGGTCCCTCCTGCTCTCGGTACTCCATGTCTAGGACCATGTGGGCCTCGAGACATGATCTCCTAGTTATCCCTAGATATCGGGGATAACACGCCTCACTTAGAAAGACAAAATACCCTAGGAGGGCGCAAAAATCAGACCTCACAAGTGTGAGTGAGTTGTGTTCTGTTCAAATGAGGGAAAACATCCTCATGACCTTTTAATTAATTTTAGGTCATTAAAAATAGACGACAAGGCTACAAACCAAAAATCATACTGTTTTACATTAAATTGTTAAATGAAACCCTAAATGACCAATAAACATGACGTCAAGCCCCTTTGAGGGAGACGTTGGCCCTTTTTAGGGCAAAATGCAACACAAGATGACAAACGTTGGCCCTCCAAACTCTGCCACACGTGCCAAACTGCTCTATCAAGATGCCATACACTGGAGGTGACGTCATGGCTCCTAGATGACGTCTTGGGGCATCAAAAGGGGCATGTTCCACTTGCAATGGGTCAACCCGCCTGGGCTGGGCTCAGCCAAGGTGTTCTAGATGAAAACGTCCTCCTTCTTCTCTTGTGCAAAGGCTCGACCAATCACTGTCTCTGCCCTTAATGGGGTCCCAACAACCATCTGATGGGCTCTTCAGTCCCATGGAGGTCTGAACTAATCATCTCCCCATGTGTACCGGTCCAACTGGTACCTGTCCGTCGGGCATGATCCTGCACATCAAAAACTTCGCCCTCCATGGGCTCATTAGTCATAGGGATCATAGCAATGTCAATCATATTTCATCATTAATTTTATCAAATACATGCATAAAACCCCTAGCATATCGTCCAATAGCTCAAAGACATTACAATGACCTACTATACAAAGCCGAAGAAAAAGACAAAATGCCCTATTGGGCCAGCATCCATAAGAAAAAGAAAGTTTCCAGAGGATATCATCCAAGCCATGTAACACGAGGTGGTGTGGTCAAAGGATGTCTAGACATTCAGGTAGAGTGAAAGACAGGGGTGATATTATCCATGGGTGCCTTTGTAGAAGGTGAGCTGTACCTGTCATGGATGCAGTTCTTTCCAAGCCCTTTATTGCCTTTATTCTTTCTTTTCTTTATTATTTTTTCTTTCTTTTTATTTCAAGGTCTAACTAGAGGACATTGCCTTGGCGTGGTGACTAGAGCTGACAGTGTTACCCACAAGTACTTTCACAGAGATGATAAGGCTGGCTCGTGATGAGACGCCCTTTCCCTTGGCCATGCAACTAAAGGTCACTACCCTGGCGTGGTAACCAGATAATGGCAATGTCATACTGCTAGGTACCCATGAACATAATGGGTTGGCTCGTGATGAGACCCCCCATCCTCTTGGCTAGGTCTTGTTTTGTCATTTTTCTTCGGGTCCCTCTTGTTTCTTGTTGAGAGGCTTTTTATTGCCTTCTCGGGGATCCCTGGGCGAGGCATCTCTAGGTTTTATTTTTATGGCTTTTATCTTTTACCAGCTGCTTTTACCTCTTGGGCCTTTAGCCCCTTCTTCCCACGAGATAAGGTGTAACCCCACAAACAGGTCATCCTAATGTCCGGACTAGGGGAATGGGATAGATGAGTAGGAGATAAGATGTAAGAGTGATGATATGATGGGAGCGGACGATGGCCCTTCAAAATCCCCCCTGGTGGCTAACCAAAACCTATGGGTACAAGCTTGCTAGGGTACCCTGTCAATCCCCCCAAACCATGGTCAAGTGGGTTGATGTAAGATCCAAGCAGTCGTCAGAAATGAAAGGAATCTGATGCATATATCTGAAGGTTATAATGATCAAATATGACACATACCATGATACTTGGACCAATTACCTCATGGAGCAAAAGTCTTCTCCGATACAAGTCTAAGCCGAAGGTGATGGATGCTGCTGCTGTTGACAGGACAAGTCTGATGAAGAAGAAGAAAGATGGGCCCTCCAGGGCCATGCTCAGGTCAATCCTGCTATCGGTACTCCATGTCTTGGACCTGTGGGCCTCAAGACATGATCTCCTAGTTATCCCTAGAAATCGGGGATAACACTCCTGCTTAACATATGTGTTTGGACCATCACTAACCTCCATGAATTATGCTTCTCAACCAAAGCATCCTCAACTCAAGTGGCCAACCTCCAAGGTGTATTTGACATGGTCCCAAGCTCCCGGGGCTAAGTGCCTTCTTCCAAGTGCCTAGCACACCTCCTCGTAGGTAGGTATCTCCCCTAATTGAGAAACTAACTCCTCCATTGTGTGCACCCAATGGGTTAGTCATCATGCTAATCAGGGTAACAAGCTCTTAGGTAAGGATTCCATGCCAACACTATAACCGGGGTCAAGCATCCACCCAAACTAAGCCATCCATATGTCCATGAAGCATTTCCAAGGGGCTAGGAGACATGGTGCTCTCCTAGCATGGTGAAAACACTTTTGGAGTGACCCCAAAAGGTAACATCTTACTACCTAGAATTGAGTGCTTTCCTTGGACTATTTTTAGCCTACTTTTAGGGTTTGATGCATTGGCCTTGCATGGCAACTATATTTAGATTAGGGTTTTGTTTGAAAAGGTGTCAAAAAATAGTTCATATCTTAGTTATAATAGGGGAAGCAAGGAGAAGAACACATGCCATTATTCACTCTTGTTGAGCATCCAAGCCTTCTTGTCTTCTTCTTGTCCAAGTTTTTGAGTTTGTAGCAGTAGCTTGATAGTTTCATGAGTTAACAAGGTCTTGAGTAGTGACTATGTGGTCTATGTCCTCGTCGATTCCTCGTAGCAAACTTGTCTTGTTTTTTACTAGAATTATGCATCAAAATCTTTGATGAAGAAAGTAGCTTTTTCTATTTTGTGAAGTTATTTTGCTATCGAGAATTGCATATTGGATCTCTTTGCTTACGACCTTGATGTTTTAGGGATTTTAGTTAGTAAGACTTCATCTCATATTACCTTGCTAACTTTGTTCTATTCATTTGACTCCATCACCCATTAAATTGGGCACCAATAACTCTTTAAGATTTAAATTTTAAATTTTAAGTTCTCTTATGGATTTGCCCCCGAAATAAGCAAGCATTAGTTTTGAAGCAAGAGGAGTACTGATGACAGGAGATCTTTTCTTAAGTGGTCATTCTACTTCCCTTGGGAATCTTTCTATGGGACAATTTCAACTGATAACACTACCTGTTGTCGTCCTTATACACACTTGCAGACGTGAGTTGAGTTCAGCTCACTCAGTGTGTCCTTGGAGGCACAATGCCTAGGTTCACAGCCCACGCTGTCACTTTGACCGGAACCGCTTTCGTCTAGGCTCACTCCTAGGGAAGCCAAAGGGGGTAGACCTTAGTTACTAAGTGTATTAGAGTTAGGTTCTAGGAGTTAATTTTAATTTGTTAAGGTTAGAGGGGATTCTAATCCTAAGATGCTAAAGCAACCATGCAAGATGCAAGGGTTAGCATGAGAAGCAAGGCTTTTCCCTAGGTCAACTAAGACTAGTGCCTAGAAATTGGGTAAGGGGTCAACTAGGTTAAGGGGTGTTTCTTTACAAAAGATTACAAGTTACAATTTTACAAGAAAGAATAACTCAATAAAAGAATATCATGTACATTTACTTACAAGATTTACAATTTAAAGAATGATAGATTACAACAACAATCTAACCAAGTATTTGTTCAATGTGTGCAGGATATAGAAAATCAAAGCATCAAATTACATCACCATTTACACAAGATTATCATCAACACATTACTTCATCAACATGATTACAAAGGAGAGTTAATTATTATGAAGATATTGAGGACAATCTACACTCTTTATTATTAAGCCCACCAAGTATTCTATTAGATTTGGCCAAGGATTTAATCATTAGGCTTTTCTTAAAGATTTACAAATTTTATTAGCTTTCACCAAAGCCTTCTCCTCCTATTGCCAAATAACTGCTGGACGCTCAAGATAGTATGGCAACGAGGCCAACCCTAGCAGAACCAGTCAGCCTTGACAGTAAGAGTACTTCCCGGAGAGGACACCCACCTGGAGCGCCACGGGACAGTCCCTTGCCACTACCCTCCGTTGTTTTCCTCAAACCCATTTTAGATGGTGGAGATGGTGGTCTAAGGTACCCTAAAATAGTCTATTAAGTATGTATAATGATTATGTAGACTTTTAGGTGATTTAAAGATTGTTTAGAAGGTTTTAAAGTACTTTTTTAGTGCAAAATAATGAGATGGACGAAACTGTTACTTGCTCAAAAGTGTGTTGCTTAAGCTTAAAACAATGAGTAGATCAACACATATAAAGCAAATAAGAGAGATAGCTGAAAGGAATAGAGGTTATATCACATGCACATCAATATAAGTTTGATTAGATACAATAGATCAATGGCAAGAACAACTTGCTTTAAGAGATGAAGAAAATAAAATTTAAGTATTTACCAAGTTAATCATTCAAGAAATTCCAAGCCCAAGACGTGGCTACCAATAGATATGTGCAATAAACCAATTAACCACTTATGTATTAAGCACTTAAGAGATATTAAGCATGAATAGTAAGAYGTGTGCTTAAGAGAGATTAAGAGCTTGAAGAGAAGTGAACTAAGCAAGATCCAAATATAAGAACTTAAGTGTGTTGCCCAATGGGCTTAAGATGAGAGATTAGATCTAAAACATAAGCATTAAGAACATTAAACCATTTAGATCAATCACATCACATGAAAAATAAAGCATTAACACTTATCCTTACCTCTTTGGGGGGTTCCTCTCCCAACTAGGTAGGTTATTAATTTATCTTAGCTTAGTTAGATTAAGTGTTCTTAGATCTTAATCATTAGGGCAAACCAACAAGAGATGAGCAAGAAAGAAAGTAAACTAAACAACAAACTAATCAACAAGGAAATCAAACAAATACCCACGTCAAGGTTGAGAAGGTGCCCTCACCTTCTAAACCTTGCGGCCATGCTAAAGATGAAACAGAAAAATTGGAAAAAAAGGCTAGATCTAGCCCACGTCCTACCTACCCACAAGCTTGAAGAAGAGGGGAGGCCGTACCACTTCCCCTCTTACACCTCAAGCTTGAACAATCAAACAAATAAGAAGAAAAAAGGCACTTCTAGGCTAGAAAAAGACAAGAGGGGGTTAGAGATAGCTACCAAACTTCCCCCAAGGGGTCTTGAAGTGTTGTGTATGTCTTTTGGGGCAGCCAAGAGCCTCCTATCAGATCTGATATACCTGTAAAAACAACAAGGTTTGCTTGCTAGGATGGCTACACACAACCAAACAATGTTAAGGAAACCCTTTCCCTTTTGGGACAAGAACTTTCCACAAGACAAGATATAGATTTTAAATTATTTTGACCTATCTAAACCAATATATGCTAGCTGAAAAATGAGATGGATGTACAACAATATAGAGAAAGGTAATAGATCTAGATAGTTTGGAGTGTAGAAAAGCCTCAAGTGACCCTTCCCTTCTAGAAGGAGTTCCCAATGAAACTTTGAAGGTGAACCTGCAATACTCTTTCAAACCCAAGCATACACAAGACAACACGTTGATGCAATGATAATAAACGACACTTCAATTTGAATCATACATCAAGATCTATAGACCAACAAGCATACACACTACCAAGCCTACTTAGATAACACTTTACCTAAGATCTAGTGTTGCAAGAAACAAGAAAGAACATTAAACAATATTACCTCCCATGCATAAGAATAGCAAGCACACGCATTACCCTTCTTGTTGTCCTCCAAAGCTTCCAAAATATTATTACCAAAGAAGTGATCTTGGAGAGGAATACTCCAAAACCCTAGAGCAATAATGAAATGAGAATGAATGAAATGACAAGAGAGAGAGAGGAAAATCAAGTAGCATAACAATAGCTCAAGATATGGTGAGTTGGGGAGGAGAAAAGAGATCCATTTATACTTGGAGAGGCAAACCTACCCCTCTTGGATCTAAGCCAAGTGTCCACCACCAAGCAATAGAGTAGATCTCTAGGCTAGGGCGCACCTCCTAGGGTTTGCATAATAGATCTAGGGTGTAGAAAAATATAAAAATTAAGTAGATAGATCTAATGGCATGTAGGAAGTGTGGGATTCGTGCCAAGGGATGTGAAGAGACTCAAATAATTATTAAATAATTATTTGTGGAGTTTCTAGATGAGGGAGGGCACACTTCTCTTGGAGGGCGCACCTCTTGGGATGAGGAAAATGAGATGAGAGGTGAGGAAAGGTTGTAAGGTGTTGGGATCACACAAAGGCTCAAGGAGAGGCATGGGATCCGTGCTAAGGTGAGGTGAAGAGTCTCTCATAAAATAAAAACGTAACTTTTATATGAGAGACAAAAAGTAGGGCGTAACTCTCTTGGAGAGCGCTCCCCTTGGTCAAAAATCAACCCAAATGTAAGTATGGGTGAGGTGAAGTGATAAGGATCACTACTAGGGATGATAACAAGGTTAAATGAAGTGAAAGAATAGGAGAGGGGGCCACACTCAAGTCACAATTAAATTTAAAAAGGAAAAACGTCAATCCCCCTAGGGGGGCGCAACTTTTGAGTGTGGAGGTTGGAAAAGGGGTTAGACAAGGTTGAAAAGGGTTGGGAGGCTAAGGTTATGCTTAGGGGGTCTCTCTCTAACCATCATTTCAACATTTCATATCATCTAACTAATTATTACAATTTTACATCATTGCCATGTTTGGACTTTAGCAATTAAAATTGTTGTTTTAGACTAACTGACACTCTAGGTGGACTAACCCATGGCTAAAGTTGTCCGACCGAGCTGAAACTTGGTCCAAGGATGTAGGAGGTGCTATTCCATTTCTTTTGAGCACAAATACCCCTATCAAAAGTCCAAGGATCCAGTTTCTACAATTATTGCTCAAAAATAATTAATTAATTAAATAATTAAACCTCCAAACTTAGGAAAATTTAATTAATTAAAAAAAACTAACCTAGACTCGGTGGAATTCCGCGAAACTTTCTATGATGTCTTGCATGGTCATTTACAATGAATTCCCTATATAGTTACCAAAACATAAGTCCACTAGGATGTCGTTCACCACTTTGGAGGACATATGTAAAGTGTGAGGGAAAAACTCAAGGGAAATCAGTAAGGCTGAAAAACCCACTGATATCCTGAGGATAAAAAACCCTCGGTGAACAGAACTCTCCCAGTGAACCGATCCCAGACCTAGACATGACTCATGCAGACCTATTACATTATTAACCCACGCAGGGGTGCGGAAATTCCAATTACAAAAATGAGTGCTGGGCCATACACAACCTTGTAGAACCAAAGGTCTTCGACAACATGGGCATCTGATGATGCATCTCTTCACGACACATGAGTTGACCACTGGTGCTAAATGGGTGGTCAACACTACCTATTAATTCCAAATTCAAGCAAGATGGGTATCAAAGTTGAGGTAGAGTACCCCAAAATCATTTATTTGGAGCATGGGCAGATGATTAGGAGAAGAAAATTAGCTCTTGCACTCAAGTGTGAGGAGTGGGTAACACATAAATTGCAACGTGCAAATTTAGAATGCTACATTAGACCAGGGACACCATTGTCTAAGACAACAATATTAGGAACACCAAATAGGCAAGTGATCAAGGTAAAGAACATGGTAATCGCTTGGCTAAAAGACCTAATGAGGGGAATGGTTTCAACCCATTTAGTGAAGCATTGAGTGGTGTGAGGATGAAAGCATGTTAGTTCGAGGAGAACAGACTAATCTTCTTGACGAGGTCAAAAACCCATGTAGAGAAAGGGAAACAGGATGTAATGGCTTGCATCTAAGTTGTTGGAGCATGAATCTCATTTACATGCACTTGACAGGTAGCACACTTACGCACATGCTAGAAAGCATCAACAATGAGGGTGGGCCAAAAGTAACCCACAAAAAGAATGGTCAATGAGTGGTATCAGAGGTAAGGAATGAAAAAATAAATTAAAGGAAACAATTAATATGACCGATATGTTTAATGATATAAATGTATGATGCATTTCTGAAAAAAGAAGGATAAAAAATAAGCGCAAAACAACCCAAAAAGGAATATTCAACAACCAAAGGCCAAAATTGGGGTCCCAAGAGTGATCAAAGTTGGCTAGAATGGTCTAGAAATGGTCAAATGCTTTTGAGTTGTGATTAAAGAGACGCTCAAATTGGTAAATTGTAGGTGTTCGACGGATTAATCCAAAGATTAATCAAGAAGGGTGTCAAAAGTCGAGGTAGAGTGCCCCAAAATCATCTTTTTGGACCATTAGTAGATGGTTAGTGTTAGCTTTTATAGCTTGGGAGGTACTCCACATGTTTGTCTTGTATGCGGAAGTAGCCTTATATTTGCACTACTAGACACTTGACTTTGTAATGGGTTTTTATAAAGTTGTAATAAAGTGGTTCTTTTATTAAAGTGACTTTTTAATGAAATGTACCTTCTAATATTAAAGTGACTTTATTTCATAAAGTGCACTTATGTTATAAAGTGAAATTGTACTTTAATATTTTAAGTGATTTATTTTGGAGGGAATGAATCATGTCCCTTGATCATTTAAAGGCAAGATTAGATCTTGGCCTTTGGATTTAGGGATGGGGAAGGTGAAAGGTCATTTTCGAATTATAAGAGAATGCAATGGGTAGTGTGCAAGACAATGTGAAGAAGAGATTGAGAGATTTCCGAGAGAGCTTTGAGGAAGAGAGGAAAGGGCAGCAAGTTGGGTGCATTTCCCAAGGGAGATTGGGCACATTTCCCAAGACGACTTTTTGTGTAGTTGCTGAATTATTTGTTGTTGTTAGAGGCTGTACTGTACGGATCTGTACAGTCCATACAAGGAAGAGGGAACGATTTTTGAGGCTGTTAGTGGGCATGCATTTCGAGGCTGATTGAATTGTTTCTTGCTGCCGAAGGGGCTATACAGTTCTGTCCATACAACTGACTGTGGGCACGAATTTCGAGGTGCTGCACTGTCAAGGGAGGTCATACAACAGTATAGTTTTGGCACGATTCTCTAGGCAGAAAATTGGAGACTGTTTTGGGTGTTGTAACTTGTAAGTGAGCTTTTCCCTTGCTGGAAATTGTATGTTGCTGCTGATATAACTTTCCTAAAGCTAATAAAATCTCTCTCTCTCTTTGTCTCTTTTGGTTTCCCCACATTGGGGTTTTCCCTAGCTGGTTGCCTAAATTTCTGAGTATTACATTGACGTGTGATTGATGTTCATTGTGTTTATTTCGCTCCAAAAGTGCTTGGCAATGTGTGTTTCTGCTCATAATATTTTATGAATGTGGGTTTATACATTTCAAAGTTCATAGATGATAGTTATCTCTAGGTTGCTAAGTGTATGAAAAAAATTGTGCATGCTGATTTTGTCATTAAATTTCTACATGGTATCAGAGCTTGGGCTCTGAGTGACAGCGAGCAATGAGATTTCTGGGCAAAATTTGGAAGGGGGGAAACTTGATTGTTTGTTTTTCATTGAACAATTGACTTGGAGATGGTTGTTTGCATCAGGTATGAGGATCGGTTGGATGGGATTTTCAACTATTTGCAATGGAAAGTCAAGTTGTCGACGATTCTCAGGGAGAACAAAATTTGGAGCTTTGTCAGCACCATAGTTGTTCCATCAGCAGACCCTATAGCTTTGGATTTACATGAGGTAAAGGAGGCCAAAGCTCAAAGGCTTATTCTGGATGGGGTGAAGGACCACCTTATCCCTCATTTCGCTGAGAAGAAGACAACCAAAGAGATGTGGGATGCACTTAAAAACTTGTATGAGGCGAAGAATGAAAATCGAAAGATGGCCTTGAAGGATAAACTGCATGATACCAAGATGGGTAAAGGGGAGAGTGTTTCTTCTTATCTTACCTGGGTAGCTCAAGTGAAAGATGAACTGGCTGCAGATGGGGAGGTCATAGCGGATTCAAAGTTGGTGAGGATAGCCTTGAAAGGCTTCACCAAGGAATGTGAAGTCTTTGTGAAGTGTGTGGTGGGTCGTGAGCATCTTCCAGATTGGAGCAGACTATGGGAGGATTTCATTCAGGAGGAGATTCGAGAAGCATCTCAGAGTAGTGGACAAAAGACAGATGGAGTTGATGAAGATGTTGCTCTTGCTGCAAAGAGCAAGGGGAAGAAGAAAGGAAATTCCAAGAGGGACTTGAGTAAAATCAAATGTTAGTGTTGTAACCAGTTGGGGCACCTTGCTTCTCAGTGTCTTGAGAGGAAGAAGAAGGAACAGGAGGGGCCTGATATAGTTTTATAACAGTCATGTAGGACTTTTCTTCCAAGTTTGATATGGAATTTTCTTTGGTTACTCTAGTATCTAGTGCCAGTAGTGGAGGATTTGGGGGTGATAATAGATGGATTGTTGATAGTGGAGCCTCCTGTCACATGACGAGAATCTGACGAGTATTCTTTATTATCACAGAGACAGGTCTTGACCGACTAGTGGAGAGTGAAGGTGGTATGGCACGAGCTGTACGTGGAGTTGGAAGGGTTAGATTCCGACTCGAGTATGGGGGACTCCTGGAGGTTGATGGAGTTCTCTTTGTTCCAGGGTTGAGGGTTAACTTGCTCTTAGTCTCAGCCTTGGAGGATGTTGGATATTGTACATTGTTCAAGAGGGGACATGTATTTATATACAGGGATGGAGTGGACCCGGTCGAACCACAACTGATTGGTGATCGGGTGGACAGGTTGTACATGTTGCGAGGACAACCTTTAGATTATGATTCAATGTCGGATGAGGAGCAGGAGGCTTCTGAGACTGCGGTGGGCCCAAAGATTCAGTCTTGCATTCAGAGAGAAGAGAGGGAGTCTCTTCTGAGCACTGACATGAGGCTCAACTGGTGTGATCAAATCGATGCTCATGGTGGAGTGGATTCTCCTAGGACCTCAGGGTTCATGGTCGCTGTCAGGAGGAGGTCTTCTGGTTCGAGTTCTGTGTAGGTGTTGGGGTTGGCTCTAGGTTCAGAGGGAGCTCCTACTGCGAACAGTGTGATGGGACCGGATGACGGTGATGGTAGCGTGTACATTCCTCGCTAAGAGGGAGTGTTAGCTTTTATAGCTCGGGAGGTACTCCGCATGTTTGTCTTGTATGCAGAAGTAGCCTTATATTTGCACTACTAGATACTTGACTTTGTAATGAGTTTTTATAAATTTGTAATAAAGTGTTTCTTTTATTAAAGTGACATTTTAATGAGTGTACCTTCTAATATTAAAGTAACTTTATTTCATAAAGTGCACTTATGTTATAAAGTGAAATTGTACTTTAATATTTTAAGTGATTTATTTTGGAGGGAATGAATCATGTCCCTTGATCATGTAAAGGCAAGATTAGATCTTGGCCTTTGGATTTAGGGATGGAGAAGGTGAAAAGACACTTGAAAGGTGAAAGGTCATTTTCGAATTATAAGAGAATGCATTGGGTAGTGTGCAAGACAATGCGAAGAAGAGATTGAGAGATTTCTGAGAGAGCTTTGAGGAAGAGAGGAAAGGGCAGCAAGCTGGGTGCATTTCCCAAGGGAGATCGGGCACATTTCCCAAGACGATTTTCTGTGTGAAGTTGCTGAATTATTTGTTGTTGTTGGAGGCCGTATTGTACGGATCCGTACAGTCCGTATAGCAAGGAAGAGGGAACAATTTTCGAGGCTGTTAGTGGGCATGCATTTCGAGGCTGATTGAAGTGTTTCTTGCCGCAGAAGGGGCTGTACAGTTCTGTCTGTACAGCTAAGCGTGGGAACGAATTTCGAGGTGCTGTACGGTCAAGGGAGGCTGTACAACAGTACGGTTTTGGCACGATTCTCTTGGCAGAAAATTGGGGACTGTTTTGGGTGTTGTAAGTGAGTTTTTCCCTTGCTAGAAATTGTATGTTGCTGCTGATATAACTTTCGGCCTGAAGCTAATAAAATCTCTCTCTCTCTCTTTGGGTTTCCCCACATTGCGGTTTTCTCTGGCTGGTTGCCTAAATTTCTGAGTATACAGGGATGTGTGATTGCTGTTCATTGTGTTTATTCTGCTGCAAAAGTGCTTGGCAATGTGTATTTATGTTCATAATATTTTCTGAATGTGGGTTTATACATTTCAGAGTTCATAGATGATAGTTATCTCTAGGTTGCTAAGTGTATGACAGAATTTGTGCATGCTGATTTTGTCATTAATTTCTACTGTTAGAAGGAGAAGATTAGCACTTGCACTAAAGTATAGGAGTACTTCATATTGTCCTAGACTGGTTAATCCATTAGAAATTGTGATGTGCAAATTCTATGTACTACAAGGCCCTTCTCTTGGAGTTTTGTTTGCTTAAGCTTGTCTCCTGATATTTTTGTATGTTATAATTTCAGCTGGACAGAGATTAAGTTAGAGCCCTTCTGCACTGAGGGTGCAAACTGGATGTCATTTTGTGTAGGCGTTCTGCTCAATTTTGTTCGAATACTTTGACGTTAAGCATGCTATTGAGTTGTTTTCTTGTATTCTATTTGGGTATTATTGCACAAACATGAGTGAGATTGCATTTTCCATGCAAAATCTATGTTGAAGCTGTTTCTCCTCAGTGAATCGTAAATGAATATAATATTGTCTACTAAATGTCTTTTTACATCACATCTATTGAAATATTGACAACACATTTTCTCATGCTAGCATCCAGAGTCAAAACGACGAAAACTGCATCATAAGAAGTGATTGTTTGCCAGAAGGATCCTTCAAATCATGGGATTAAGTGTAGGTTACGTTGAACTTTTGGAGAGGCCAGACCTGCTACATCACGTGTAGGTGGAGGCAGAATGTTTCTAAAGTTAAATCTTTTTGAAATTTACTCAAGTTTGCCTGTGGGCAGCAATGAAAAACAAGCGCTACCTTTTTCCACCTGTTGATTACTGGATTTTTGGTACTTGTTTTATTTATTATAGATCATTTGACATGGGGACGTGGCTTTTTGATAGGAGTCAGTTTATAACCATGGCAACTGGGCAATTTAGGAGACTCCAACTGAATATTAAGATTGTAAAGAGGATATCTTGGAGCAGATTGTAAATCTATTATATTTTTGGGGGAATAAGGAACATTTATAATTAGAAGAATGATAAAGTTTGGAACATTTTCAATACCTTTTATACCTTAACTTCGCAGGAAACTCTAACGGTATTTTGCTTTTGTAGCCATCCTTCTGATTATACCTAAATATAGTAGTCTTTTGCTTTATTTCTGTCTTGTTAAAATATCTGAATCATTTTGCTATTCACCTTGTGAAAATGCCGTATTATTCTATGTCAAATTGAACAAATTTTATTTTTGTAGCCATCCTTCTGATTATACCCAAATATGGTAGTCTTTTGCTTTATTTCTGTCAAAAGTTAAAATATCTGAATTACTTTGCTATTCACCTTGTGAAAATGCCGTCTTATTCTATGTCAAAGTGAACATGGCTACATAAGACAGTCCCCTTTTTTTTTTTATCTCTGCCAAGTAAGTATATCCCTTTTTATCACATTGATGATTCCAATCACCAGTTTGACCAACATACCCAAGTCTACCTGAAACAACTCTGTCCTGTCATTATATTGAAACCCATTATATGTGCATAGTTAGGGAGAGTCGGTAAATTATAGTACTGTCGTCTACTCCTGAATTTTGCACACTTGAATGAATTATCTTGATACATTTTTGTGGGGTTTTATCTTTACAAGTTTAAGCCATTGATTGGTTTCATGTCATTGTGCATAATCTCTCATTGTTGAGTCATCTGAATGTATTCACATCTTTCAAAGAATCACTGTAAACTAACTTCCAACCTAGAATTTGAAAAAATGCAAAGGGAGTAGTCACAAAATCCTAGATTACAAAACATGTTTCGAACTTCTTCGATACCAGCCACCACGAAAAAATATCCAATTGTTAACCTTTCTTTATTAAACAATCTTCTCCTTCTCTATACCCACAAATGATTTTTCATGTCTTTAATTGTTTTTTGGTGCTTTCGGCCACAGTGAGCATACCACGAAAAAATCTTCAATTTTTAACCTTGCTTTATTAAACAATCTTCTCCTTCTCTATACCCACAAATGATTTTTCATGTCTTTAATTGTTTTTGGTGCTTTCGGCCACAATGAGCACACCACGAAAAAATCTTCAATTATTAACCTTGCTTTATTAAACAATCTTCTCCTTCTCTATACCCACAAATGTCTTTTCATATCTTTAATTGTTTTTGGTGCTTTCGGTCACAGCGAATACCCTATTGCTTTATTGCAATCGAAAATGGTGCCAATGCCATGGACAGCTTAGATATTTGCATATGGAACCATATTTATTAAAAACAATGTTATGGTTGTAAAAAAATCTAGGGTCAACTAATGTCTCTCTCTGTTGTCAGAGTAGCAGCTTCACACTGCAAAAGATCAGAGAGCACACACAGGAAAATGTGAAGTGAGATAAGAATACTTGCATTCATGGGATGAATTCATTGTTTTTCCATAGGATACATTAGCATTTAAAGGCCCCAGTAACTGACTCGTGGCCTTCCTCACATTATATTTCTTATCCCACTTGACACCTCACACGGAACTCACATCTCTAATTTGATGGCCATATAGTTGAATGACCATGTTTAATTGGCTCCAATTTTTTATTATAGTTATATTATTCTTTGGGTAAATGCAACCATTTTTTCTCAATTTGGATATGATTTAAGTTGATAATAGTGATATTTTTATTGTTAAGTTTTAAAGTGTATGATGGGTCTACTTTATGCATTTCATAAAATATTGTTGTTCTTGCAAATGAGTTTCTTGCTAATAAGTAATAATTATTGTTAATACGTGCTCACGTTGGTTGGTTTGATATAATTTCTAATGTTATTTGTAGACGGTTCTCTTTAAGTAATGACTAGTATCATGTCTATGCTTAAAATGGTTTATATTGGTTAACGCTATATATGTTATTTATTTATTGTAGTGTTATACATAATTTTTTTTTATTTAAAGTCCTGGGTGTTTATGATTGAGTTTTCTCAGTATTGATCGTGGGGATTTGTTTATGGATTGAATGTTGTACTGTAGAAAAGTTGCATATCCATTAAATTCCACAAGTATGCAACGAAAAGTCACTTGATAATTCACAATGCATCCAAACAAGTTAAAAAAGCAAGAATGTTCAAAAGCAAGAATGTTCTCTATTGTCTTGTAACTGTGTTGTGATAAAAGTTTTAAGGCAACCTGTTTTGCATAGTTTATCAACTACTACCAAAATGTAATCATGTCATTTTGTCGTTTTTGGTAATCTTTCAAAGCAATCCACATAAATAAGTTTCCATGGTTGTATTGGCATTAGCAAAGGTGTACACGAACCTTGCTTCATATTTCTGGATGTATTTTTTTAAGGAGTTGATCAAGTTTGGTCATCCCAAAGTTTTATTATCATTGCAGAAGCTATTGATTATAATAAGGTTGGTCAAACTTTCCTTGTAGAGCACTCCCCCTTCTTTCTCAGAATTTTTGGATGGAAGGTGGATTGATTGCTCGCTGTGGGAGTGGTTGGGTACACGAACCTTGCTTCATATTTTTGGATGTATTTTTTTCAAGGAGTTGATCAAGTTTGGTCAACCCAAAGTCTTATTATCATTGTAGAAGCTATTGATTACAATAACGTTGGTCAAACTTTCCTTGTAGAGCACTTCCCCTTCTTTGTCAGAATTTTTGGATGGAAGGCAGATTGATTGCTCGCTGCAGGAGTGGTTGGTAACCCAAGACTCCCTCGAATTTGAGCCTGTAACCCCTTGACAGCATGCCTTGGAACATTTACTTCAGTTATTTACTTCAAACTGATTGCGTCTAATCCACTTGGCTACCATTTTGCTTGGCTTTGAGATGCAACATAAATTACATATTCTGATCATTGCTCTAAATAACTTAATTTTTTTTTAGGCTAATAGAAATATTCTTATGGATTGGTTCATGTTCTATTGAGTCAAAAAAAACCAAAATAGCTATAATTGTATACCTCCAACTAATATTTCAACCATTATGAGGTTTTGCATAGCCTTTGCCAACAGGATAAATAGTCATATGCATGGTAGTAAGTACTCTATCTGCTTAGAACTTAATATATTTCTTTGAAGCTCATTGTAAATTATTGCAAAATTGATTTTGCTACCTTATCATATTTCACCCCACAAAAATAAAGTTGTATGTATAATTAAAAACAAAAATCCACAAAAATAAAGTTAGTTGTATGTATAACTCAAAACAAAAATGCACACTCGTTGATTTGGATAACAATACAAGACTATTAAGTTGTAGATATTAAGGGTATACTATTCTTCATAATGGATTGTGACTAGAGATTATGCATTCAGATGGATATTCCCCAAAATCCTCTACAATCAACAAATTAATTAGCGAACATGTCTAAAATTACAATTATTATTATGACAAATTCATTGATAATGTTGCATGATGCCCATGAATTTTTGTTTTGTTATCCTTATTGGCCTATCAAATCGAGATTGGCAATTAATGACACTATATTAAATAGATGAACACTCTTATTGTTTGTTTGAGTGTTTATGTTATCAAGCATGATAATTGAAAATAACGAAAACACTCTATGGAGAAAATATTTGGGTGAGAAATTATGAGCCCATTGTTGATTGAATCTCATGATTACATGATTGATGCTCAATGCCACATTCATACAAATTGAAAGCAAAGAAAGGGAATTTTTTAGTCATATTATTGTGCCTTGGAATTGCATAGATGAAAACAAGAGAGAAAGGCAAGATTTTTCAGAAGATGTTTTCTGTGAAGTGTAGTTCAAAAATCTAGCAATCAAGTGTATGTGTATGTGTATGTATGCATATAAGAAAAATACATGTATACACACAAATTTATTGTTTATAATAGAAAACAAAATGCATTCTGGTTTTTCAGTCATCATGTTTGTTTTTTTAGAAATGGAAGGTGAAGCATCAAATGAAGTGAGCTTTAGTATATCCCTAGCAAGTATAATTTCACCACCAAACAAGATCAAACACCTCACCTAGTGGAGACCTACAAATTTTTTCCTAGTTTAAATCCAAATCTTATTGTATAAAAACTCTAATATGGATGTAATGTATATAAATCAACATTATATGATAATAATAATAATAAAATAATCTTTAAGGATCTTAACTCTTCATCCTCATGACTGGTCAATGAGTACTTATATTGCTATATTGCCACAAGTTCTTTTGTAAAATTATCATTCATCACATTATGAAATGTATGTGGTCTCTATGGATTTTTTTAATCTATCCTATTTAAATTGGATAGTTTATAGTCATTAAATATATAGTTTCTAATATATGTATTAGAGTTGGCTTGATCTCGATCTTGACAATTTTCAGAGTTAGTATGAAACTTGGCATTTGCCCTTTTCAATTATTATTGTTGCCTTGTGACCAATCTTTTTCAAAATTCATCACCAAGATTTTATCACAAATTGGAAGAGCAAAATTAGAAAATTGTTTCTAACACAATTCAAGATTACATGAAAGGATATCCACAAATCAAATTTGGGAAGTCAAAATTCATCACCAAGATTTTGTCACAAATTGGAAGAGCAAAATTAGAAAATTGTTTCTAACACAATTTAAGATTAAATGAAAGGATATCCACAAATCAAATTGGGAAGAGATCAAAAGAAAAATCAACAAACTTTTTCTTTGTTGTGTAGTTCAAAAAGTTAGAAATCAAAAGTATATATATGTATGAAAAATGCATCTAAATGCCTTTGTTGTTTGTATTGGAAAACAAAGTGCTTTTTTATTTTTAGTCACCATTTCCACTTTTCTTGAAACCAATGGTGAAGCATCAAATGAAGTGAGACTTACTATATCCCTATGAAATATAATTTCGCAAGCAAACAAGATCAACCATATCACCTTGTGGAGACCTACAAATTTTTCTTAGTTTTCATTCGAATCATATTGTATAAAACCCCGTAATATGGTGTAATGTATATAAATCAACATTATATAATAATAATAATAATAATAATAAAAATCACAAGGGTTATAACCTTTCAACCTTGTGACCAATCAATCAGTACTAATATTCTCACAAGAGCTATATTCTATAGCAAATCACCATTCATCATATTATTAAATATATTTGATTCTTATATATATTTTTGTTTTATCCTCTTTAAATTGGATATTTTGTAGTTATTTAACATACAGTTTGTAACCTTGGTTAGAGCCCATTTGATCCCTATCACTATCCAACACTTTTCAATGCTACTATGAAACAAGACATATGACCATTTCAATTATTACAACTACCTTGTGTTACCCCTGCGGGCTAGGGGTAACTAAGGAGATCATGTCTCAAGGCCCAAATGTAGTAGATATGGAGTGCCGAGAGCCAGATCGTCCAACAGACCTCAAAGGGCCCCTCTTTTCATGAGCGCCTCATCCTTCATCACCATCAACAGAGCAACATTCAGACATTGGCCTATACCAAGAAGACACCATGACTTTCTCCATGAGGTAACAAGTTCGGTATCATGTAAGTGTCATTTTAATATTTGAAGCATTTGAGCATGATGTAAAGAATCCTTTCTTGATTATAGAGCGATTGCTTGGAATTTATAATTTTTTCTTAGTTTCACCTTGGTGAGTGACATGGTCTCCTAGTAAGTAGGTCACCCTTGGGAAAAGGGTTGCTACTGGGTGGTTCTTTGAAGGGTCGTCGTATCATTCCCATCCATACTTACCACCTTCCATCTTTCTACCCTTTTGTTTCCTTATCTTTTGGGTCTTCGGGCTCATTGACCCAAGAAGGGATTGTACCTCATTTCATGAGAAGAAGGGGCTGAAGGCCCAGAGGTATTATGGTTGGAAAAAGATAAAAGCCAATCATTATCCTTCTGGATGCTCGCCCTTAGGTCCTGGGAACAATGAAATGCTTCTCCAAAAAATGAACGACCTGCAAAATAAATCACATAATTAATAAATGTTCCTCTTGTTGAGGGGGTGCATTGCAATGTCATTTACTTTCCATGCACATGGCACTCGATGTATCATGCTTCAAGTGACATTGTGGTACTCTTTACTTTCCCTTCTATATAGTACTCAATGTTTGGACTCTAATAAATTAAATGGCAAAGGGTTTGGAAAAAGGTTGCATTGAAAACGAAGGATGTAACACACCCTCTACAAAGGCACCCATAAATGAGACAATACGAACCCTTGTATGTCAAGGACCCCATACCTAGAAGTCTTTCCCAAATCGACCTCACACTCACTACATGACTTAGAGAGGTTCTTCTGGGGAAACATCTCTTGACTTGGGGATTGACTTACCCAATAGGGCACCATGACACCCCTCCCATACCTAAATTAGGAAAAACTTATAAGGTCTTTGAGCATTTGTTCAATTTGAAAAGGGGGGTTTGTTGCACATGTTTGGGTGGTTCTTGTATTAGATATGGCTTACTTGGCATGATTCTTGTGACTTGCAGACCCTTGGAGGGCACATCTATTTGTCTTTGCAGGACCTTGCCTGATGAACAAGTATTCATGGGGAGATGACTTCATTCAGACCTCCATGAGGGCTTTGGAGCCTAGGGATGAATGTTAGACCCCACGTATGGGGCACCACCTAATGATGGACGTTACACTTAGATGATTGAGGACATTGCCTTTGGAGGCACCTGAGCATGACTTGTTGTTGAGCTCCCACCTTCTTCTACTTGGACATTCGCCTTTGGAGGCCTATACGTCACCCATCTAGCCCATGATGTCACCATTGAGAGGATTAGGGTTTGATGGAGATGATGCTTTGATGGAGGCTTATGACATGACATTTGGCATGTGTGACATGGTTTATGCACCTTTTCAGTTGAATGTTCCACCTTTGTAGCTCAAATTCACCCTAAGGAGGGATGACGTCTCCCTTTTAGGGTTTACTTAAGTAAAAATTCAATCTTCTTCAATTTGAATGGGAAAATGAAGTAGGCTCATTTATTGAAAATGCATGATTTTTGGGTTAAGTCTTTTGGTGTCTAGGATTTCGCATATAACTATGGCTAGCCACCATTCATTTTTTGATAACTCATATACCTCTCTCACAAGAGGACTAAAATTTTCTCCCTTTTGGCAACATTGGCTCTTTTACTAGTGCACTATCTCTTGGAGGGCAAGTTTTGGACGTTTCTTGGCTCATTCTTGGTGGAATTTTCTACAAATTAGGGTTTGTGCTTGGTTAATCTTGGTGAAGTAAATAAAATCTGCAATTTCATTTCATGTATTGAATGTTTATCTTGAATTTTACTTGTTCATATTGAAGGTATATTGCTTGTGTAAACCCTAAGAGAGGAGCATAAGTGCTTCCTCCTCTCAAAAGGCTACTCCATCCATTAATTTGTTAAGGAAATCTCATCTAGGGTAAACTCCTAAAGCCTTAAAGTGCTAGCACTTAGGAGTTTGGTTCTAGAAGATTGTTGCTATTAATTTAAAGAGTCTAAGGAAGGAAAAGAATTTGCTAGAGCACAAAGGTACTTTCACTCTAGCAAATTCCTCTCCTAAGGCTAAGAGTTTAAGGCCTTGAGGTGCTAGCACCTTAAACTTCATCTCATTTCCTTAGACATTGCTATCATTATTCTCCAAGTTATATTATAGTGTTGTTGTAAATGACTCCATAGCTCAAAAGGCGCTAGTTGCATTGCTCTTGTGAAGGAATTTGATCAAACAAACTTTCAAACATCATTCTCTAAAACTCTTACTAATCTTTTCTAACCCTAGCTTAGATTAATCTACTAATTTTGTTGTTGTTGTTGCAAAATATTGCTACAACTATACAATTTACTAGTGTTTGTTGCATACACTAGTCCAACATTAGCTTAACTCACTTAGAAATTCCTTGGAATGGTTGATAATTGATCTATTGGATAAATGCTACGTTTTCATTGACTTTTCTTGCAATTCTGAGATAAATTCTTGTGGTTGTTACAAAATATTGTTTGTTGTTATAGATTGTTAGTTTGTTGCATTTTTTGTATCAACTAGCATATATTTTCATTGTCTACTGTCTCTTGAGGTATTACTGTCGTATGGGTACTTGGAAATTGCTAT
>JASDQU011442556.1:2576-20530 GCA_032191745.1 Picea mariana | reverse complement strand
CTCTGGTGAAAATCTCAGCTTCTGGATTATTTAAACTTTCAAAGATATACCTTGTGGAAGATTGGATTTTTTGACAAGTCCTATAACTAGTCTCAAATAGGTGTTCCAGATAAAACAATCATATCTTCTTCATAGTGGATCCAAATAAAGTGAGACCAATTACATTTGAAAGAGGATAGTCCCTGGTTGTTTTGGTACTATTTTCATAATTTGGTATTAAATATTGGATATGTGGCATTCTGTACAAGTTCGATCTTCAGGAAAGGCCAAAATTCAGCAAGGTTTGGGAAAGTTACCATAACTTTCATTTGGCACACCCATTTTTTGTCAAACTTGTGTCATTGTAGAGAAGACATATCCGAGTTCTACATGCTAAAATTTCAGACACAAAAGGGCCGAAATTTCATAAATACATCGGAAGGAAGGCTGGCCAGAAAGAAAGACTACAAATCAGGGTTTCAAAGGTACATAACTTACAATTGGTATAACTTTTGATCGGGAGATCTGTTTTTGGTGATTCAAAATTTGTGATAAAGAGAAAATAGAGGAGAATTATTATTTTCTCACATGGATCCAAAGAAGAAAATGAGTATGACTTTATAAAAACACGAGCATGACTTCCGAAGAAAATGAAGACTTCGAAAACAGGCTAACCCAACTAAAGAACCAAGTTGATGAAATGACTAGTAGTATGTTAAAACATGTGCATTTAACACAATCTTAGGAGCATATTGAAAAGAAGATGAACAAAAATAGTACACAAATGGAACATAATATGGATGAAACTATGAAAATAAATATGGCAGAAATGGAAAATAAGATGGATAAGAAGATGAATGAAAATAGTGCACACATGGAAAATAAGATGGATGACATGAAAAATAAGATAAATGACATGAAAAATAAAAAAGATGACATGATAAATAAGATGGATGAAAATATACAAAAATCCATAAAGGAATTGAAAAATTATTTGTCTTCCATGATGTTTCATGCTCTAGATGAGAGACCCTCTAAGGAGATATCAAAATGCAAGGAACTTGAGAAAATAAAGGTAGTATTTCGGTTGACCAACCTCTCGATAATAAACAATTTTCTAGTGGATTTAACTTTAATAGTGGAGTTAATTATAGTGGGGGTCCTAAATTCAACTTTCCCAATATTGAATTAAAGAAGTTTTATGGTACAAAGGTCTTTACCTGGGTGAACCAAATAGATAAATATTTTGAACTCCATAATATTATGGATGATAAGAAAGGGATTCACATAGCAATTTTGAACTTTACGATAAAACCATATCAATGGTATCAATGGGTAGTTGAAAAGAAGCCCCCTTTTTATCATTACACTTGGGGTCTATTTACAAGAGACTTATAAGCACAATATGAGAAAGTTTGGGAACATGACTACTTCAGTCAATTGAAAAGAATCAAACAATTAGGTTATATTGAAGATTACAATTCAAAATTTCAGGTATTGGCCAGAACGGTAGATAACATAAGTGATGATCATTTGTTGGAAGCTTACATGGGTGGATTAAAAGAAGACATTAAACATGAGCTTTCTTAAGACGTCCTTCAAATATTATGGAAGCTATATAATCTACTCGGCATATTCAAGACAAGAATAAAGCTATGCACAAGTCTACCAGTGGAGCACACACAGGAAGCATAGATCATTGTGGGATTCATAAGACAAATGTACCTCAACTGACAAGTGTGACACCTTAGCAAATTGATGAAAGAAGAGCAAATGAACTATGTTTTAATTGCGATGGAAAGTACATTAAGACACATAAATGCAGTGAGAAGAAAGTATTCTACATAGACAATCAAGAGGAAGGAGATCAAGAATTGGAACCATATCAAGATCTAGAGCTGGAAGAGACTACTCCAACAATAAGTGTCATGCATTGGTCAGCATTAGTGCTCCACAAACCCTCAAGATAGAAGGATATATAAAAAATAAAAAGGTAACAATGTTGATTGATTATGGCCTAACCCATAACTTCATCAGTTACAAATTAGCAAAAGATCTCAATTGCTTTGTATATCCAGCACTAGAGTTTCAAGTAATGATTGTAGATGGAGGTACCATAAATTGTTTTGGGAAGTGCCATGGTATTAAGCTCAATATGGGGGAGTATTTATTGGAAATTCCCATGATTTCCATCAAAATGGGTGGTGTGTTAGAATGTGCTCGTTTTACCGTAGACAATATCACTATTGTCACCCAACCATAGGCCGAAGCCACCCTCCGAGCACCTTGACCTTGACAGAGAGAAGAATCCTGGTAGCAATCCAATAGCCAAGCAAGGATAATGAACCAAGCAAGAAGTAACCAAAGATGATGAGAGAGTCCAACCCAAAAAGATAGAAGCAATAGGCTTCAGAACTGGCGGAAACACCTTATCCAGAACTTGCACACAAGACTACCAAACTGCAGTGCGCACAAGTGCCTCTCTACAATTCTAAGAAGTGTGTACAAATGAGAACTGACGCCCTGTATTTATATTAATCTTGGCATATTGCCTAGGCCGACTTCTCATTCCAGGTACTAATTAATTCATATCAATTATCTCTCTCAACCAACATCTCTTCTAGGGTTACATTCACTTCTTTTCTTTCTTCTGGAATATTCTAATCTTGTCAAAGGTCACAATGGAGGTTGATACCTCCCGAAGCTACCATAATATCAACACTCCCTCCTAGCTAGAGAGGTATAACTGATAATGGTCTTGAGCACAAACAAACCATTCAACTGGTAGCATCACGAGCACCGTCATTATTATCCAACTAGATAATCTCCATGACAACTGGTACAAGTCAACTGATAGAACACAACTGTGTTTATCCATAGTAGTACACAACTACTTAAACCATGACACATAGTCACATACAGTGGAACATATCCACCACAATAGCATATCTCCATAACAATCATCTGATATCAACCTGCACAGAAAATATTTCTATGATATAAACATAATCATCTGGGCCATTATTTTACTCACAACTGTGAGATCTGAAAGAGAATCTTCCCTCAGAGTAGAACATCAATGATTGGTTATCTGGACCATTCTTCTCAAGCAAGGAAGAACGATTGTCTTGATTTCTGAGCCTGGACCATTCCCCACCCTGAGCCATTCCTCCGGCACTAAACAAAGTGCAACCAGGAGAGAATGAATCTGCCCTAAGGAATGATTGTCCAAACCATTTCCTGAGGAAATGACTGTCCTGCACCAACCTCCAAAATGAACCATTCTTCGAAACTGCTCACAACTGTGAGCTTCAAAAGAATGATTGTCCGACGAGGCGGGCCAGTCTTCTTAAGTAACCCTCAAGAAGAGAGAATGCCCTAGACCATTCCCCATGTTAACCACAATGGGAAGTCATTGTCTATGGTACATCAACAATCCATCGAACCATTTTCATCACGAAAATGACCGTTCGATCTGGACCATTTTCTGAACTGGAAAAATGTATGTCCGTCAGAAATCTCAAATCACTTTCTGAACTGGAAAGGAACTGCCCAAGCTGGACCATTTTTCAAAACTTGAAAATGATTGTCCTCAATTCAATGATATGTCAATGCTCCCTCCCAACCTAGAGAGTCATTTC
The DNA here is from genome assembly GCA_032191745.1 of Picea mariana. Lineage (NCBI taxonomy): Eukaryota > Viridiplantae > Streptophyta > Pinopsida > Pinales > Pinaceae > Picea > Picea mariana. The sequence goes on along the minus strand of JASDQU011442556.1, from coordinate 16,910 downwards.
TTCCCTTTTAGCTAAGGGATTTGTTTCCACGATCCCCAATTTTTCTCGAAAATATGCAAACTTTATTCTGGACAGAGGCTTTGTCAGGATATCTGTTGTCTGCTCATCTGTGGGGATATACTGGAGCTTTACTTCTCCTTCCTGGACTTTATCTCGAATAAAGTAGTATTTGATCTCAATATGTTTTGACTGTTCATGAAGCACTGGGTGTTCTGATAGACTTATACAACTCTGATTGTCACAGTGTATTATGGTCGAATCTGGAACCTGATCAAATAAATCGAAGATTAGCTTTCTCATCCATATTGCTTTTGTACATGCCTCAAATGCTGCGATATATTCTTCTTTTGTTGTGCTGAGTGTGATAGACTTATGTTTCATGCTGTCCCACGATATCATAGCGGAGCCCACGCTGAAACACATCCATGAAGTACTTTTTCTGTCTTTTGCACTTCCTGCCCAATCTGAATCTGTGAATCCATGAAGATGTATATCACTGGATGCGGTATATCTTAAACTATAGTTTATTGTCCAACGAATATATCTTAGAACATGCTTTGCAGTTATCCAATGCTCATGTCTAGGTTCCACCTGGAGCTGACTTAGTGTGTTCACGACAAATCAAATGTCCAGTCGAGTATTTACCAAATACATCAATGACCCGATCAATTGTTGATATAGTGATGGATCTACTGGATCAGAATCTGAATCTCTTACTTTTCTTATATCTGTAGTCATAGGAGTGTCCATGGATTTTCAATCCATCATTCCAAACTTCTGAAGAATCTTTATTGTATACTTTCCTTGCCCAAGGAATACTTCACCACGCTTCTGCCATACTTCTAGTCCCAAGTAATAATGCATGAAACCAAGATCTTTCATATCAAACTCAAAAGCTAGTTCCTTTTTGCACTGGATGATGAGAGACTCTTCACCTGTTAGGAATAGATTGTCAACATATAGTAGTAGAATCACAGGTGCATTGTTCACAACTTTGTAGTAAAGGTTTGGATCTGAATGACTTTTGGAGAAACCAAGTCTCATTAGGTAGGTAGCTATCCTGGCATACCAAGCTCTTGGAGCTTGCTTGAGTCCATATAAGGCTTTATTTAGTCTGAAAACATGAGTGTCTATGGAATGTACTTCAAGCCCTTGAGGTTGTTCAATATATACTTCTTCTTCAATTGCTCCATTGAGGAAAGTTGTTTTTACATCCATATGATGTAAACTCCATCCCATTGAAGCAAAAAGAGATATGATAGCTCTAATGGCAGTATATATAGCAATCGGAGCAAATGTTTCATCATAGTCTTCTCCCTCCTTCTGGGAGAACCCTCTAGCTACGAGCCTTGCTTTAAATTTATCCACGCTTTCGTCTGCTGCATGTTTGATCTTATATACCCATTTTAAAGTTACTATTGATTTTTCTTTAGGTCTAGGAACAATTTCCCATACATCATTTTTCATGATGGACTGGTGTTCTTCCGTCATAGCTTCTTTCCATTGTTTCTTCTGAACTGCCTCTTCAAACGTGGTAGGTTCTTCATCTAGAATCTTTGTCATATATGTTGCATAGCTTAAGAATCTTTTGGGCTTTTTACTTTTTTTGAAGGTCCCATCTAGGGCCTTGAGTCTTTCTGTGTCTTGTAAGGTAGCTTCAAGCCAAGCTGGTCGTTTCTTGGTCTTAGGTATGGTGTATGCATCAATGGTCTCACAGGGTTGCATTGGATGATCAAGTTGTTCCTTTTCGTCATTTTGGTTTTCTGTTCTTTCTTCAATAGGATCTTCATACTCTTCTTCTTCTATAGTTTCTTCTATGGATTTCTTGAAAGCCATCTTTTCATTGAAGGTCACGTCTCTTCTGACTTCAATCTTATGTTGTTCTAGGATATATATTCTACAAGCCTTGGATGATTTGCTATATCCCACGAATATGCCCTTCTTTCCGGAGGGTTCTAATTTATTCCTTTTGTCCTTGGGAATGTGAGAGTAAATAGGGCATCCAAAGATTCTTAGGTTTTCCACATTAGGTTTCTTACCTGAGAAGGCTTCTTCTTGAGTCATGTCCTTCAATATGCGGTGAGGACTTCTATTCTAAACATATATTGTTGTCATGGTTGCTTCTCCCCATAAGAACATAGATAAACCTTGATCGTTTAGTAGTGCCTTCATGGTTTCTTCAATAGATCTGTTCTTCCTTTCTGCTACACCATTTTGTTGAGGATTATGAGGAACAATCAACTCCCTCCTAATCCCTATTGATTTACAGAATGCAACGAATTCCTTTGATGTGTATTCTCCTCCATTATCTATTCTTAAGGTCTTGATTTTCTTGTTCATGAGGTTCTCTATCTCTGCTTTGAATTCCTGAAACTTGTTGAATACTTCGTCCTTTGTCTTCAGAAGATATAACCAAGTCTTTCTTGAATAATCATCTACGAAGATTATGTAGTAAAGAGAACCTCCTAGAGATTTGACTGGCATCGGACCACAAACATATAAGTGTATTAGATCTAGAATCTCCTTAGATCTATTGTTGTTGCTTGGGAATGGTTTCTTGATATTCTTTCCAAGAGCACATCCTTTGCAAATTCCTTCATGTGTAGACTGTAATTCTGGTATTCCTTCAACCATATTTTTGAGAAAAGGTAATTCTTGATAGTTAATATGAGCGTACCTTCTGTGCCAAAGTTTATTGGGATTGACTTCATCATGTACACAAGCTTCTTCATTTTGTTCTAGTAGTCTATATAGATTTCCTTTACGGGTTCCAATAACCCTAGCATTCTCTATGCTGGAGTCTTTATGCCAAGATAACACTTTTCCATCTACAAAATCTATTCTGTTTCCTTTGTCTTCCAGACAAGATATGGATACAAGATTCTTTTCTAAACCAGGTACATATAAGACATTGCTCAAATAAACATTGTTACCTGTTTTCAACTTGATGGAGGCTTGTCCAAATCCTTCGACTGGGTAAGTGTTTTTGTCTCCAAGCTCTACCTTGTACGATGTCTTCTTCTCATTTAGATTTGAGAGTCTATCTTGATCTCCCGTCATATGCCTAGAAGCTCCATTATCAATTATCCACATGTCATCTTCAATCATTCATGTGAGTGCTAAGTAGTGTAGATGACTAGTCTTTTCACTCATAACTTCGGTTGACTAGTGACTAGTCATGTCTTGATCCAAAACTTCAAATTTGACGTTTTTGCCTTCTGAGAGTGCCAAGAGATGCATTGGACTAAGGTGCACTTGAATACCTTCTTCTTGAACGAGATGTTCCATCACAAGGTGTTGGATCGGGGTTTTAGGGTTTCTGCAACTGCGCCTGCTAGTAACCCTAGCGACAGTGTCTTGGAAGCTACTCCTGCTAGTAACCCTAGCGACAGTTCTTCGGTGAGCTTAGTATTCTAATGGTTATGCTTCCTTCCAGCAGTTAGACTGAATGAAGGAGGTGTGGGTCCATAACCTGTTAGAATGTGCTCGTTTTACCATAGACAATATCATTATTGTCACCCAACCATAGGCTGAAGCCACCCTCTGAGCACCTTGACCTTGACAGAGAGAAGAATCTTGGTAGTAATCCAATAGCCAAGCAAGGATAATGCACCAAGCAAGAAGTAACCAAAGCTGATCAGAGAGTCCAACCCAAAAATATAGAAGCAATAGGCTTCAGAACTGGCGGCAACACTTTCTTCAAAACTTGCGCACAAGACTGCCAGACTGCAGTGCGCACAAGTGCCTCTCTGCAATTCTGAGAAGTGTGTACAAATGAGAACTGGCGCCCTGTATTTATATAATCCTGGCAGACTGCCTGGGTCGACTTATCATTCTGGGTACTAATTAATTCATATTAATTATCTCTCTTAGCCGACATCTCTTTTAGGGTTACGTTCACTTATTTTCTTTCTTCTGGAATATTCTAATCTTGTCAAAGGTCACAATGGAGGTTGACACCTCCCGAAGCTACCATAATATCAACATGGTTTTGATGTTGTATTGGGATTCCAATGGTTATAATCATTGAGAATAATAGCCCTTATTTTTCAATATATTTTCATGAGAATTTTCTCACAAGGAAAGGAAATTGAGCTTAGAGGTATCCAAGGGAAACCCTCTAAAGTGATAAGCTCTAACAACAAGACAAAATTACTCAAAAATGGACACGATCGTGTAATTGCACAATTGTGTTCACTAGATGTTCAAACATCTATAGCCTCTGCTCCAATAGATCTCCCAAAAGTTATCACCAATCATTCCAAGGTATTTGGAGAGATGCATAAGGGTCTTCCACCTGCTCAATATCATGACCATGCTATTAATATGCGACCGGGAAGTGTAAAACAATTCTTCCATGTTTCTTTCTTGAAGAAGATAATTAGTGACAAGATCCCAATGCAAACTATTTTATCAGAAATTAATGGAAAATGGAAAATCATACTAGAACTAGAAACAATCATTGAAATAAGGATTAAGAAGCTGCAAAATTGAGCAATTACTAAGTACCTTGTTAAATGGAAGAACCTACCAATGGAAGAGGCGACATGGGAAGATGATTTATTCATGCAGAAACAGTCGCGATTGTCAAATGTTGAGGAAAACACTTGTTTGAAGGGGAGGGGCATGTTAATCCCTAGATAAAGCTCCATGTTATGTATAAAACCCCTTATTAAACCCTAGATATTGAATTATTACATTTCTAGTGTTATATTTGTATGTTAGCTAGAACCCTTCATTGCACCCTTTCATTATAATTACACCCTTTGTCTCCTATATATATAACAAGGAGACTTAGTCTTTGGAAATCTTATCACATCTCATATTGTATTATGAATTGGATATATTGTAAAATGAGGTTTCCCCCTCGAAGTGGATTGTAATCATTGACTTGTTATCATATTTAAGGCAGTGGATCATAACACCCTCCATTACAACAAGAATCACATCTCCTCCCCATTCTCATGTGGCTTTAGGGGCAAGGGAAGTCTACTATGTTTGATCTCTCTTCTTGGAATAGGACGTCTAGAAGTTGGATGGGCTCGGACTCAGGTGTCTACCTCCTCCCCCCCATCTTCTTTCCCTCTCCCATGACCTCATTCTCTGTCTTAAAGGATGTGCCCCCATGCACATGTGTCTTAATGATTCTAAGCGCCGAGGTGCGCAGGAGTATTCGGTTAGGAGGGGGTATGAATCCTTGCTTTCTCAATCCCTCTTCCCCCTCTCCTCTACTTTTTGGAAACATATATGGAGTCAGGATGGTCTTCCAAAAATAAACATCTTCAGTTGGACCCTAGAACACATAAATATGTTAACATAAGACAATTTATCCAAAAGAGGCTTCTTGGAGCCTTTCAGGTGTGTCTTGATCCACAGGATCTTTTAATGACTTATGGTTGAGTTTTTAATTTTACATGCGTTAATTAACCATTTGAGAAAACTTAGTGAAGAATGAGGAAAGAAGAGGAATTATAACAGCCATATACATATGTGCAGATCAGAAATGCAATAAAAGACAGCAAACCATAACACGCAGATTGACAACGGAGTTCGGCACAACTTTGCCTACGTCTCCGGGCCTTTTCTCTGTGGGGGAGGCTTCTTTATTTCTGTTCAAGAACTCAAAAATACATCGTTGCAATGCCAAATGGATACAAGACTAATCTAGTCATGTTCATCCAGATCTCAAGAACCATGCAAAGAAAACGGCATGCAAAACGGATGTCCAGAGGTCTCAAAAATGATCCGACAGCATCTCCTCCTCAAAAGCTTCTCTGCCTCAAAATGGCTTTGGCTTGGCTTCTCCTCAGCATCATTCTGCTCTGAATGCCCTCAAAGCTGTCCCTATGGCCTCAAACAGGCCTGGGTTATATAGCTGGGAAGGTAGTTGTTCATCTCCAACTTCCTCCAAGAAGTTAGGCTCCAAAACTACCCAATAACTCCCCAAAATCATTAAAATAGGCTTAATTAACAATTAAAAACCAAAAAGTGGTTAGAAAACCCACTTTCTAACTATAATATGGTTAAATACGGGCATAAACCCCGAGCCTTGGGCGCGCGCTCCTTTAGCAAGGTCATATGAAGCTCCATGTGGCCGAGCGCTAGCCCTTGGGCTATGCGCTGGCCCCCTCTTCACTCGGCTCCTGGTCGCATGGCATATATGTAGGACCATGGGTTATATTTTAAACCCCCCCGCGCGCAAATACATGGTCACATAACAATGCATAGAACCGGGGGTCGGGGCTAAGCCCCGGCCCGACCCCCCCTGCTGAATAACACATAAATCTAATTCAAATATATTTTTTCCCATAAGTTTAACAAGCACCAAACGCGGGCATAGTGGTTATGCGGACTTTGTAAAGACTTTGTCGGTAGGGGAGGTCCACGGTTCGAATCCGGTGGACTCTGCATAATTTTATATAATGAGCCATTAGCCAATAAAGGGGTGCCACGTGGCAGCACACGATTGGGCCATGTGGCACCTTAAAAACCAACCAATACATGCCACGTTTCAGTCACCTATTGGTTCACATGCCATGTCAGCCCTGCCGTACGACTCTGTCACGTCAGATGCTGACATCATCCGTGCCACATGTCACCCTTCCAGTGGTGACACGTGTCACCTCTGCATTGGTCCATCCGTACGCCGAAATGTCCAAATCTGCCTACCACGTGTCACTACCCGAGGCTGCCACGTGTCACCTGTATGGACCTGCCACATGTCGTCTGTATGGACATGCCACGTCAGCGTCTGTACGGACTGTACGGACTGCACAGTCAGCAATTTTTTTTTGCCTGTTTGACTTTTCGAACATAATGCGATATCTTCTCCATACGGAGCCCGTTTGACAAAGTAAATATACCACCGGAATCAGGAAGACGAGACAGACGCAATGGCATAGGTTTCGTCGCATTATGAGCACTTTCATTTTTGAACATTTTTCAAGCCCTATCAGGCTTCTGGATCCGATTTCGGATCACACCTCCCCACAATAAGACCTTTTGGTCCCCAAAAGGTTACTGACCAGTCAACAAGCTCAGGATAGGCCACCCGAATTTCTCTCTGTCTCTGAACTCTGTCTTGTGCACCTGTCTCATCAAGATCAACTATAACACAATCATGACAACTGACAGTATATTGTTAGCCATTTGAACCCTGTTACATCTTACTGAAGCTACTATCATCCATGTAGAAAACATTGCTAATGACAGCATCAAAAAGATGACAGCAAATGAACTAATATAATTTAGATATCTGCACGACATGAGCTTATCCTTCGTGAGTACATGCAAAATCCTTTTGTCCTTCCTTGGACGAAGCTCCAGATTAAGCTTCCAACAACTAGTCTTTTGATGTCCACTCTTGTTGCAAAACGTGCAATGATTTTTTGGCATCCAGACCTGTTTACCCTTCTCTTTCTTTCGTTGTGGACTTGAGCCTTTATGTCTTGTTTCCTTCCTGGCCGACATAGGTTTCCTGTACAAAGTTTGTCTCTTCCAACACTTGGAAACACAATGCTTAGGTGAATGACAATAAGTACATGGATAAAGATTCCACAAGTTCCGGTTTACTTGATTATGCTTGTTATAATCAAAAGGAAAATTAATAAAAACATGACCATTATACCTTCCATGCTGATCTTCACTTTTCTTTGGAGACGACTTGCATTCACTACCATAGTCCTGAAGTGATGTGACATTTCCTTTTGTGAAGTGTTCCTGCAATGTATTAAGTTGGCCATTTGAAGCATTACTTGCTTCCGAAGTTTTGGAACCTATCTTGGAAGACTCTCCAAGGTCCCCTTTGCCATATCCCAATCCTAAGTATCGAGGCCTTTCCTCAACCTCAATAGGATTTACAATGCCTTGACCTCAACATCCAAGGCCCTTTCCTTCTTCATAACCCATCTTGGTTAGTATTCTCAAACCTACACCTTTTGTATGTTTTTCGAATGCACCAAAACCAACTTGATGAGAATGAGGAAAATTTGACGAGGAACCTTCACTGCATACCTCAGATATGTTTTTTGAAACAGATGTAGAAGGCACTTCCTTCAATCCTTCTTTTCCCTTGTTGTTCTTTGAATATTTCACTTGAACCGTGCTCTTTCGTTCCAAGTAGTCTTCATACAACACCTTCACCATCTCGGCCATGGCAAACACCGAATCTCTGAACTCCTTCTCATTTTGAGAAAGTCCTCCTGTAGATGTCATTTTCTTCCTTGAGATGAGCTCTTCCCTGGCTAACATGCAAAACTCAAATCCAAACGTCAACTAGCTCTGATACCACTTGATCCACAGGATCTTTTAATGACTTATGGTTGAGTTTTTAATTTTGCATGCGTTAATTAACCATTTGAGAAAACTTAGTGAAGAATGAGGAAAGAAGAGGAATTATAACAGCCATATACATATGTGCACATCTGAAATGCAATAAAAGATAGCAAACCATAACACACAGATTGATAACGGAGTTTGGCACAACTTTGCCTACGTCTCCAGGCCTTTTCTCTGTGGGGAAGGCTTCTTTATTTCTGTTCAAGAACTCAAAAATACATCGTTGCAATGCCAAATGGCTACAAGACTGATCTGGTCATGTTCGTCCAGATCTCAAGAACCATGCAAAGAAAACGGCATGCAAAACGGACGTCCAGAGCTCTCAGAAATGATCTGACAGCGTCCCCTCCTCAAAAGCTTCTCTGCCTCAAAATGGCTTTGGCTTGGCTTCTCCTCAGCATCATTCTGCTCTAAATGCCCTCAAAGCTGTCCCTATGGCCTCAAACAGGCCTGGGTTATATAGCTGGGAAGGTAGTTGTTCATCTCCAACTTCCTCCAAGAAGTTAGGCTCCAAAACTACCCAACAACTCCCAAAAATCATTAAAATAGGCTTAATTGACAATTAAAAACCAAAAAGTGGTTAGAAAACCCACTTTCTAACTATAATATGGTTAAATATGGGCATAAGCCCCGAGCCTTGGGCGCGCGCTCCTTTAGCAAGGTCATATGAAGCTCCATGTGGCCGAGCGCTAGCCCTTGGGCTATGCGCTGGCCCCCTCTGCACTCGGCTCCTGGTCGCATGGCATATATGTAGGACCACGGGTTATATTTTAAACCCCCCCGCGCGCAAATACATGGTCACATAACAATGCATAGAACCGGAGGTCGGGGCTAAGCCCCGGCCCGACCCCCCTGCTGAATAACACATAAATCTAATTCAAATATATTTTTTCCCATAAGTTTAACAAGCACCAAACGCAGGCATAGTGGTTATGCGGACTTTGTAAAGACTTTGTCGGTAGGGGAGGTCCACAGTTCGAATCCGGTGGACTCCGCATAATTTTATATAACGAGCCATTAGCCAATAAAGGGGTGCCACGTGGCAGCCCACGATTGGGCCATGTGGCACCTTAAAAACCAACCAATACATGCCACGTGTCAGTTGCCTATTGGTTCACGTGCCATGTCAGCCCTGCCGTACGACTCTGTCACGTCATATGCTGACGTCATCCGTGCCACGTGTCACCCTTCCAGTGGTGACACGTGTCACCTCTGCATTGGTCCATCCGTACGCCAAAATGTCCAAATCTGCCTGCCACGTGTCACTACCCGAGGCTACAACGTGTTGCCTGTACAGACCTGCCATGTGTCGTCTGTACGGACATGCCACATCAACGTCCGTACTGACTGTACGAACTGCACAATCAGCAATTGTTTTTTTGCCTGTTTGACTTTTCGGACAGAATGCAATATCTTCTCCATACGGAGCCCATTTGACAAAGTAAATATACCGCCGGAATCAGGAAGACGAGACGGACGCAATGGCATAGGTTTCGTCTCATTCCGAGCACTTTCATTTTTGAACATTTTTCAAGCCCTATCAGGCGTCTGGATCCGATTTCGGATCACCTTTGTAAGGAATCGTTAGAGATAGTAGTGCATGTTTTCTTGGAATGTCCTATCTCTCGATGTGTGTGGTAGGTGGCTCTTCAGGATCTGTATAAATGAGTAAGGTAGCCCTCCTCCATAGGAAATATTTTTAGCATATGGTAGCACTTTTATGATGGAACATTCCAACAAAAGCCTATTTCAAAAGGATTTGGAAGGATCTTCCAAAATTTATCTATTGGAAAATATAACTGGCACGTAACAGAGAAATGTTCAATGGGGGAAAAGTCATCCCTTCCTGAGTGGTAGAAAAGGATATCAATTTTCTATCAAAACATATGAAAATCAAGATGAAACCTTCAGATTCCCCTTAGTGTTTGGAAAACAATGAGTAAACTTTGCTCAAACAATTATCTTTTTTATCTCTTGAGGAGACTCCCCCTCCTCTTAGACCTCATTGGCAGCTTCAACTCTCTCCCTCCGAGTTCCTCCAATGGAAAAAATTCTCATAACATACATATACTTAACTTCGATGGTGCTTCAAAAGGAAACCCTGAGGTGGTAGGAGCAGGTGTGGTGTTGCATGGCCCTGGAGGAAACATGGAATCCACCTTTGCTTAGAGTATTGGTCAATCCTCTAATAACCGATTTGAAGTATACGCCTTTTTACAAGGTTTAATTTTGGCAAATGTCCAAGGCATTACCGAACTTATAGTCATTGGGGATTACAGATTAACAATTAAATATGCAAGGTTCAAATATTTTTCGAGAAATATTCATCTTAGAGCCATTTTTCATAGAATTAAGAAAGAAATCCAGATATTTCGCACAATCAAATTCTTTCATGTGCTAAGATTCAATAATCAAGAAGTCGATAGAAAATCTAATCAGGCCACCAGATTGCAAGCAGGGATCCTCTTGATAAACATAATTCAATCCCACAAAGTGATCCCATGAGGCCTAGAATTCAATTGATAACAAAAAAAAAAGAGGGAGGGTCTTTGCACATCATCCCCATGGAAGGCTTATAATACAAGGATTCACGAAGTTCCAAAGTAGGTCAAAAGGAGGGGGGGTGTTTTTTCTACCTCTCAAGACCCCATCTCTTCATCTAAGGTTACGTGAACCACATTCATAGCGGGGAGTTGTCAATTTGCCCACCCAAGGACGGTGACACGTTCTCGACATGGGCCCACAAGGACTCCTCATAACTACCCGTGACGGGAGCAATGTTATCTCCCATTTCAACTCTTGTTTCATCTGGAATGTGGGACTGCAATGGGTTTCGTCATATTATTTGCGGCTTCTGGAAATGATGATTGGAGGTGGAGGGTGAGTATTGAAGTTTTCTGCGTTGGTACAACTCTCATGTGTTGAAATTTATATCTCAGGCATGGATCTCCAATTCAGTTTGGCTCTTTTGTTTTGGGGGGGATTTCTTTGGGTCTCTCCTCTCTCGGGCTTATCTACGAGCCAAGGTGGTTGCGCCAAGCAATGGAAAACGAGAATTCAGGGCGCTAGGAAAGGAAGGTGGAGTTGGTAGAAGATGAACTTGCAGACACCCGCAACATGGTGTATTATATACAAATTCGTTGGAATGGACTCCCGGCTCAAGTGCTAATAGTGTTGGAAGAATCATTCCAGCATAGATAAAGTATCCTTCATCTCTAGGATGAGTGTTCGACACTCAAACAACAATTGGAGGAGCTACGCACCAGGCCTTTGTAAATTGTGACTCCTCTTAGTAGACAATGGCATTCCTGGCAATTCATATGAAGCTTCATCCCCTGCAGAAGCTCCTGTTTAGCTAGATTTAAACGCCCCAGCACTGGACACTGGGTAATGGCTTCCAGTTGGGATTCCTCTCAAAGTTTTTTAAAAATGTTTCATTTTTGTATATGTATACTGGTGATATTTTATAAACTGTACTCAGGAAAGGATTTTGAACTTAAGCCCCATGTTAAAGTTGTAGCTCTGCTATAAATAGTGGTAGTGGTCCCTCAATAGGGCGTTTTTGCTTGTTTTGTGGAAATTTTTGGACTTATTGTATTCCTCGGGTGTTATCAAACGTTGTTTTCAAATTAATATAAATTTCGTGCTCTTTTTATTAAAAAAAAACAAAGATAAATATTGAAGTTTGTAAGAGAATAAATCTAAATATTCTATTTTATTATAATATTTAACCTTTAGTAAAATATTTCAACTCTATATATGATTGTCATAATATGTAACGACTTTAAATTATAATCTTTAAGGATCAAACAAATTTAGAATACATGTTTTATTGAGGTTAAAATGTATTTATGTTAACTATATTTATTAAAATTTATCTATTTTTAAATCTGATATAAAATTTTAAAAATATTTTATTTTATTTTATTAACATAGAATGGAAAAAGAGTCAATTTGAGTTAATTTTATTTTATTTATTTATAGATGGAAATCTTATCCACCCACACTTTAACACCATCTCACTTAAATCCCATCCCCGAGCGAAGTGTTGGAGCACCTCACTTAAATCTCATATTCTTAATTAAAAAACCAATCTTATTTAATTGCAATCGAAATACAACTTGATTAATATGTGACTATGCTAATCATGTACACACCATATAAAACAAGTGTTGCATGGAAGCGTAGTCCCTGCCGGGTTGAATTGGGAATAAATGAACAAGGATGCAGAAAAAGTAGCAGAGGCAGATGGAAACTGCAGCGGAGACGTGGCAAGCAACATGAAGCAAATGTGGTATCCATGCAGGAAATGAATCGTGGCCTCTAGAGCCCCATTTAGTTTTTGAAACTATATAATCCATCTTGCTATGTTTGAAATTTTTGTTCTTACCATTAGTGTAACTTGCTATGTTCAAAATTTCCGTTCCTACCTTGCATGTTTGATCTCTTCAATGTATTTATGAAATTCATTCATAATGGTTTCCGTATACTTCCAACTGGTTAGAGTTAAGTACAAATTTCATAGATCATCTAGCTTGTGTGTCTCTATATGTGCCAGGACAAATAAAGTTATATGCATAGCAGGAGAAAAATATATGCATGAGAAAAAGATAAAACACAGAAGACGCATATAAAGTTACATTCAAATTAAATTAACACAATTTATTGACATTCAACATAGTTGAAGATAAAAAAAGTTAAGCACATAAATATAAAAGGAAATAAAAATAGTTTTATTTGAAATATATTAAAAAGTAATATTGTTTGTTACATATTCTTGGAAATTTAAATGTGTTTGTCATACAGACTGGGATTGGGGGCTCCCACAGACCATAAGAGAAATATGTAAATGAAATGAGATTATGGAAATAAGAAGTGGGTGAGAGTAGAGAGCAATACCTGAAAAGAAGAAATTGGAAGATATCAATCTTTGACTAGACATTTTTATTTAGAAAGGTGGAATCACTGGATTGATAAACAAAGTATGATGTGATCATTTATAGACTTACAATGATGGTACATATCACCCATTTTTCTATTTGCTTGATGAAGCATTTTTATTGTTGTCGTCGACGACTACTGGAATCGTTCCAACTACCTATTTCTTTTCGTTGACAGCCTGCTCCATTGCCCTTTGGACCCATTCTTCAATGTAGCTTCTTAAGGGGGCCACGTTGATCTCATTCCATATTTTTATGTTGAAAATTTCATTTTCTAATTCCTTTAGATCGATAGAAATATTATGCAGAGCCTGATCAATTTCTTCATTTTGTACCAAATAGTCGACTAGCCAGTTGTCCACGCCATCTTCACCATATTCAAGGATGTTGTAAAACTTTTCTAAAGACAACCCCTTAAAAATATCAACTTGTTTATCGAAGTCTTGCTTAGTTAAGGGCAAGGAGTTGACGATTAAATTGGGGTCTTGGACCTCATTGGTCTTTTTGGCTAAGTCTATTTTGGTCAACTTTCTGAATAATTTTTCTTTCTTTGATATGGCTTGTTCACATGATCAGACAATGAGATGCAGGTTCTTCACTTTCTCTTTCTAGCATGCATTTAATTGAGTGATCCGGTTTTGGGAGGGGATATCTTCTTATCTTCTTCTTGTTTCTCTCATGTTGTTGACATGGGTTCCAAAAGGGATGACTGTATCTAAATAGAAACGTTCTTCATTTTTTAAATCCGCCTCCAAATGTTCATGCAAAGCATGTGCCCTCGTTCCAAGGGAAGCCATACTTTGTGATGTTTCCCATGCCTCAGTAATAAGTTCTATTCTTTTCTTGATATTATTCTCCACATATCCTCTACACGATGCGAGGAGGCTGAAAGATCCTTTTAACTTGGCTGCAAGGGTGGCAGGCATGGTTATTTCTAAAGACTGGCAAACAATGGCATAGGAATCAAAGCTTCCTCCAATTCCTTGACTCGGTCCTTCAGTGTGGCATTCTCGGCCTCAATGCCTCAAATTGAATCATCAAGAGCATCTCTGGTTGC
>JASDQU011442555.1:4046-23386 GCA_032191745.1 Picea mariana | reverse complement strand
TCTGAAGACTGAACCAAGAAAAGATGCTTAGAGGGCAATGGTTCAGTGGAAGTGAGTGCAAGAGGAGGCTCCTCGAAATTAGAGCAAGTCCTCCTAGTATCGGCTGGATCACCAACGAGATCCCCTGCATCCGGAAGAGTAGTCTGTGCCCACTTGGGCCTCTGCTCTGGCTCTGCAACTGCATCTGGATGCTCTGACTCTGCATCTGAATGTACTGACTCTGAATCTGAATCCTCATCCTTTGATTCCTATGAATCATAACTCTCGTCTGAAGAAGAGTCGGCATGTGCATGCTCATCATCTCAGACAGGTGGAAGAGTGAAGGTGTCTGCATGCGATTGCTGAGGTACATGTGAAACACTTTCCTCAAATTGGACACTACGATCAATGATGAGCCGGTCCGAGGAAAGATCAATAAGTCGATATCCCTTCATACCGTTAGGGTATCCAACAAAAATGCACTCAGTGCTCTGTGGATTAAGTGCCTTCCTCTTTTCAGAGGGAATCATGGCCCATGCACGTGAACCAAAAATACGAAAGTGGGTCACTTCCAGTTTGAGGCCGCTCCAAGCCTCATAGGGGGTCTTATCCTTGACATATCTATGGGGAGATCTGTTTTGGATGTATGTTGCATAGTTAAGTGCTTCAACCCATAGTCTCTGTGGTAGTGACTTTGCATGCAACATGCAAGGTGCCATCTCCTTTAGAGATCGGTTTTTCTGCTCAACAACTCTGTTTTGTTGTGGAGTGTAGGGAACTGTATGCTGCAACTGAATCCTTGCCTCATGGCAAAGATTTTGGATCTCATGATTCACATACTCTCCCCCGTTATCAGTTTAGAGGACATTGATCTTCTTTCCGGACTTTGTCTCAACCAAAGATTTGAAATCTTTGAGGTGGTTAAAGACATCAGATTTTTGCCCGATAAAGTAGATCCATGTATAATGTGAGAAATCATCAACAAAAATGAGAACAAACCTCGCTTTGTTGATCGATGGATGCGGAAAATGACCCATGAGGTCATTGCGGATCAAATCTAAAGGTGCGGAAGCTCGTTGAGACTTTCCTTTGTCGAATTTCTCTTGAGGGTGTTTCCCGAGAACACATCCCTCACATACTCACTTGGAGAAATGGATGTCTGGTATACCATCAACTAATCTTTGCTTGCTAAGTTGTTGCATGTATCTGAAATTCAAATGTCCAAACCTTCGTGCGATATCCTACTACTTTCATCAGCATGAGTAAGCACTAAAGCAGAATCAGGTTCAATGAATTCAGAAAATGTATACAATCTAGACTGATGATTTACCTCACCGGTTGCAACCCTGGAGTTGGTTTGCATGTTGTAGATGTCCACATAATTTGGTGTGAAGATGACTTTCTTTTCGGTGCCGGAATTCGTCATCTGATACACGGAGAGAAGGTTGACAGAAAGCTTGGGAACATGCAACACATTCTCGAAACTTCCATTGGTGAGTTCAATCCTTCCTTTGCCGGTGACTTCGACAGAAGAGTTGTCCCCCATTAGAATATGAGGACCTTTGCATGCATCCAAAGAAGAATATATTGTTTTTGAGGCAGCCATGTAATGTGATGCTTTTGAATCTACGATCCAAGCATTGGGAGAGGAGTTGATGGCAATCAAGACATGGCTAGAATTGTCTTTCTTGGAATTCGGATCTTCTGGCTTATTTTTCTTTGCACCCTCGGGGATGCGATCGCCAAGGTTGTTTTGCTGAAGTATCTGAGACGTCAGATCTATTTTTTTTTGTATGCATGCGAATTTCGAATGGAATCCTTTGTGACAGTATGTGCGTTTCTCTCATTTTCTTCCCTTTTCTCCTTTGGATCCAGAGGCATCGATGAAGGGTTTTGTGTACCCTTCCTTCTGTGTATGTGCATGAGCTTTCTGCTTATCTTTATCTTTAGATTTCTGATATTTGTGGCTGCCATCATGCACAGTGAGTGCATGTGCCCTTGGGCCTTTGATTGCGCCCATGTTGATGAGCTTGGTTTGTTCTTGTGTCAGGGATTCGATAAATTCCTCAAGAGAAGGCATCTTCCAGGTGGCTCCAGAGGTGAATATGACAGTATGGAATGTAGATACGAATACAGAGAATTCATGACCAAGCTTGGAGAGAATGGTGAGAACCATTTGTTTCTCCTCCTTCGATTTATCAACCCTGCAAGCTTTGAGTTGCCACGGTAAATCTTTGAATTTTGTAAAGAAATCTTGGATATTCTCGAAGCTTTTTGGATCCAATGTGAGCAGCTCCACCTCCAGCATGTGTCCCCTCATCTCATCTTGTTTGCCAAAGAGCCCTTCCAATATGGTCCAAGATTCATTGAGAGTCTTACAGGAAGATATATGAAAAAGGAGATCGGGAGAAATAAGACTGCAAATTGTTCCGAGTGCCTCATCCATGAGATTTAAGTACTTGGATTTTTCTATGGCTGATGTTGGCTCTATATCTGTATTCATGGTTAACATATACAACCCTGTGGATCAGAGATGTATGACTATTTTCTCCTTCCATGCAAAATAGTTGTAAGGTGTAAGAATGAATTCTTTTTGGAATTCCATCTTTCCGCTGTCTTCAATCTTTTGTATCTGAAAAAAAAATTGTTGTAGTTTTTGCTTAGCAATCCGTCGGCTCTAATACCATGTAAATGTGTTGAACCTGCACAGAATAGATCTAGCTAAAAAATAATACACACATTTGCAGAGAGAATTGGAAAAAGAAGAAGAATGAGAGAAATAATGGAAAGAATTCTCATTAACTGTTATGAATAATGAATAATTTACACATGATATACTTTATATAATTCAATGAGCTCGACTTGAGGTGAACCAAGTCACCATAGTGGTGGTCTAGAGTGATCTGGACACACACCAGCAGTTACGGGAGTGAACTGCCACCTATTCTAGTCTCTCAGGCAGTTACATAAGTGAACTGCCACCTAGTTGAGTTAACTAGTCAACTAGTCTTCAGTTAACTGACTGAACATAAAGTAGTGAGAAGTTAACTCAAGGAGTCGAGGCTAATGTGCCACTCTGGTGATCATACCAAGGCAAGGTCGAATTATCATGGTGATGATCCCAATGCAACATCTAAACTCAACTCAACTAGTCAAACTGAAGTGTGAACTGAAAGAGAATATTCTCCGGGTGGAATATTCTCTCCTAAAATATAGGAGACTGGATAATGAATAATTATGACTAATAAATAAATAAAAACCTTAGGAAAAAGAAATCCTAGGTTTGTGTGAAGTAACTCCAACAATTGAAAACTTTATGATACATTGATTTGTTATGGCCAGTTTATGATCTTTGCTTATCCAATTAAGTGAATAGGGTTTGTGATGCATCTTAGAGTTTAATCCCAATTTCTTAACCACTTCTTTTGAAATTAAGTTCGATTGAGATCCACTATCTATCAATGTATCGATCTTAGTATGTTTCATTATGACCCTTATATGAAACAATTTACTCCTTGAATCAAAACCATCACCAATTTTACCTGTCATACCAATTGTTGTGATTTTAGTTTCATCACCTGAATCATACCCTAAGTGTGTTGGTCGTGTTGATGTTGCAAATGTTTGCCTCCCTTTCCTCTCTTTGAACCACTTCAGTCTCTTCTCTGGGTGCAATTGCCAACAATGCTCATCATCGTGTCCTTCTTTCTTGCAATGCTTGCAAGAGAGCTTCTCTTCCTTCACTGTCGCTGATTTTCTTTCTTCCCATTCCCTTTTCCTTTTCCATCTTTCTTTGAAGATGATTCCCCTGATACACTAACTCTAGTTTTTCTTGCTTCAATATACGTTGCTTGAACATAAACCTCATCAATATTAGTAGGTCCAAACATAAATACAATATTACGAATATAAGTAGACAAACCTCCTATATACTTCATAAGAGTTTCTTGTGTAGTCAATGGAACATCTAACATCAAAGCCATCTTACGAAACTCATCTGTATATTCCTGCACCGATTGTTCTTTTCTTAATTTAAGACTTTGTCATTCAATTAAAACCTTTTTCTTATATCCCAATGGATAGAACTGTTTTCTAAGTGAGGAAATAAAATTATGGCATGATGGAAAAATCTTACCAACTTGCTGAGTTCCATGTTGCATCTTACTTTGCCAACAGATGAGAGTTGTTCTTTCAAGAGGAAGTGATGCCAATTTAATTTTGGTTGCCTCATCTTTGATTTGTTGCACAATACAATATACCTCCATTTGTCTAACCCAGTTATCAAGTTTCTCAGCATTAACTTCATCGTCATACATAGGCAAATTTTTTTTTACATCAAGTTTAAGTAATGGCATATCAGGCTTATGTTTATGAGAACGTTTTCTTGCAGTAGAAGTTGAACTTGTACTTGAAGAAGAAGAAGATGATGGAGATGAAGGAGGTGAAGAAGTTTTAGGAGGGTCCTCTCCTTCTTCACTTTTGTCTTGTTTTGAAGATTCCCCTTGAACCGATCTCTTCCGTTCCAAGTAATCATCATAAAACACTTTTACCATCTTCGACGTGGAAAAGAAAGTCGTTTGACACTCTCTTTCATTTTGAGAAAGTCCTTCTTCAGATGCCATATTCTCACTTTGAGATGTTCTCTTTCTTGAGCCAATCTCTGGATCTCCTTCTACAACCTCACCTTCACCACGACTTAGCTTTTCTCTGGTAATCATGCAAACATAAATAACCCACTGTCAACTTGCTCTGATACCACTTGATCCATAATTAATCTTTTAAATACTTTGGTTAAGTTTGTGCATGAGTTGATTTACCATTTAGGAAGTAAGAGAAGAAGCTTAATTAAAGAATGTTGTAGCCATATAAGAAGTAAACACAACAAACCATAACACCAAGATTGTTAACGGAGTTCGACACAAGTTTTCCTACGTCTCCGGGCCTTTGTCTCAATGGGGAAGGCTTCTTATAAATATTCAATGATTTAAGAATACAAAAGAAAGGCTTACATAACAACTATTGAAACCATCTTTCAGATCTACAACTTCTGGACAGAAACAGACATCACCATTGGTTCGAATAGGAAATTTTGAGAATTTTGAGTATGAAGTCAACTATGCTTGGCTCGACACCTTGGAATCTGGAAGCACTTTTTTTCTCGGCTACTCGGATGCAAAAACATAATCCATATTCAGACTCCACTCAAAATTCTACAACTTTTGATTATAAAGTCAACTTGCTTCTGAATAGTCCCTTGGGACCTCCCCTCGACACGAATCCCAATGTTGCACCCTATCAGATCCGTACAGTGTCGATTTGTGTGCCAAAAAACTTAACTTTTCTCGATTTCCATGCCCGACTAAATAGGCTAGACTCCACCAAATTTAGCGACAATTGCCAAACTTAGCACCAGTTAGTCAGATTTAGTGAGATTCCGCCATATCTGGAGGATCTATGCCAAATTTGGTGGAACTGCCAAATTTAGTTGACCTTCTAGAAGGTGGCATGTGGCACGTCCTCATTGGGCCATGTGTCACCTCATCATTGGCTCAATCCATGTCACTTCCTGCTACATCAACCTGCGCAGTCATCGTATGACTGTCATGTGTCATATGTACGACTACCACATCATCGTACAGATTGCCACGTGTCAGTGCATACAATCCATGTCATCGCCACATGTCATTTGTACCACTGCCACATCATCGTATGACCCTTCCATGCAACATCTGTATTGCCATGCCACCCTACCACGTCAACATCTGTACTTCCACTTCAACATTTGTACCACTTCCACATCATCGTACAGACTACCATGTGTTGCATTGGTACAATGCCATGTGCCATCGCATCCGTACAATGCCATGTACCTTTTTTTTTAATGGGCCAAATCACCCCCTAAAAAAACCAAAAATGTCTGACACATGTCAACTCATGGTGTTTCCATGTGTCATGCTGACGTCAACATGACATATTGCTAATGTCATCATGATGTATTGGTGATGTCAGTGTTGACTTTGACTTTTTTTGATTGTTTGACCTGGTCTTTAGATCACGATAGATTCTGCATACAATGTTCATTTTCAGAAAAAAAATATATGGTCGGAATCGACTCGACGAGGCCAATGCAATGACACTGGTTTCGTTTGATTATGATAACTTTGAGTTTTAGGCCTTCTTGGATCCATTTTGGATCAGTACTCTTACTAATATGATGGTTAAAATCATATCCTACACGAGTGAGTTGACGGTCAAACACCTCATCAATATTATTGACACTTGATTCATGTTTTAAAACTTGATTGGTCCATGATCTCTATTTAAAGAACATGTAATATTATTTGTGAATGATTGATTGTGAGAGACATTCATGTACTTATTCTTTCATGCATTAATAGACTGCCTCAAGTGGCCATGTTGGCCAGGGTTGTGGATTGTTTCTCTATTTGATGGTTTTAATCATGTAAACATTGGTGTATCAATCTTTGATTTGTGTATGTAAGCGTTTTTCTTCAAGTGTTCAACCTATTTAAAGATACCCTAGTTTTCTAACATCTATATGCATTCAAAATCGGATGGTGTGGGCTAGATCCAATTTGAATCATTTCTGCATATTGGTGTGGCCCCAAGGCAAAGGAAAATATGGAGTTGAGTTCTTTGAGTGAACCTTCTAACCTTCTAAGTTTGAATGCTATTCGAAACCTACAAGCCTTGCCTTGAGGTCAAGCCCTTGTATGAAGTTCAAAGTGTTAACTTTGAACGACGATTGTCTTGGCCTTTACTTGTTTGTATTTTGAGGGGTTCCTTCAAAATAGGTCGATTGGCCCTTTTGATTTAGAGTATTTCTTCATATGGGATGAAAATCCTTTTTGTTTTACTTCAAAAGGTTAGCTTCAAAGTGGCCCCATAGGGCTCTTCTTGGGAAGAGGTCCAATGGCATTCTCTTTTGAATTGGGCACATTTTTGAAAGAGGCTCGATGACTTATTAGGCCCGATCTTTTGAAAGTGCTTGACGGAATCTTTCGAAGAGGCCCGATGGCCTATCAAGTTGATCTTTCAAAAGTTCCTAATGACATCATTCGAAAGGGTCCAAAGGCCTAGACTTGTATATTAGAATTTGAATTGTTTCCTTCAAATGGGGCCTTTGGTTTTTTCCTTAATGTTTTTCAAAGTCAAGAACATAAAAAATTCTTAATGGCCTATTTCTTTACATTAGAATTATCTTAAAAAATGCCCCAATAGCCTATCGGGGGAATTTGAATGAATTATATTTTAATTGGTCTGGTGACCTATTAGGGGTGTTCAATGTTGTTTTTTTCAAATTGGCATGAAAACTTATTGGGAACATTTGAATGTTGTTTTTTTGAATTGGCTCGATGGCCTATCATGGGCATTCAAATATTTTTCATTGACCCAACAACTTATTGAGGTGTTTGATTATTGTTCTTTTGACTTGACCCAATGGCCTATGGAGGGTGTTCAAATATTGTTATTTTGATTAATTTGGGTTAATGGCCTATTGGGGGCATTCAAATATTCTTCTTTAAAATTGGCCTAATAGCCTATCAAGGGTGTTTAAATATTGTTTTTYTGAATGTGTGTCAAATCCTACCAATCRCATATTTCAAAGAGGCCWAATGGGCTATTCGAAAAGGTKCCCAACGACATGTRTGTATGTGTTCTTTCAAAGGATGGATCGAGGTGATATTTAGATCGGACCCGATGTGTATTTTCGAAGGGGATTGATGGCCCGAGGGGTATGCATTATACTTAAAGAATTAAGCTTTGGAAAGATGGATCACATGAGGTTCTATTTAAGCAAAGAGGGGGATGCATGAGCTTGAGAGGTTTAATTTGAAAGTATAGGAATTAAGTAACCTTGAAGGCCCAAGATTAGTGGAAAAAATGAAAAAGGTGCCCCTCCACCTTGAAAGTCGTGACAAAGGGGGGTGGGTACTTTAAACCCTACATTCAACATTTTAACCATTACACCATTTGACTCAAGTGATAAATAAAGAAGCAAATTTGGTCACCAAGTTCACTAGTAGTTTGATCATTAGGTGAATCCATGAAGGTGTGTCATACTTTCTGTTGAAATGTAGCAATGAAAATTTGATATTTCACATATTCTTTAAATTGAAGCCCTCTAAACTCATGTATTCCTTATGAGTTTTATTGTGCAATAAAAAAACAATTTGTAGGGCATTGCATTGTATTTCTAATAATGTCTTAAACAATTTAATTTTAATTAGTGTGTTAAATTTTCTTTTCATTATGTTTGTTCATGCAAATTTCTGAAAACGTTAACAAGTGAATTTTGTTTACAACAACTATTTTAGTGTCAACCGTATAATTCACAAAAAACATATATAGCCATAATCTATATAGAATGTATTTTGTTCCACACACACATACTAAATTGGTATGTTATTTTATTTTTCAACATTCACTAATTAATATTTGAATCATGTTTTATACATCTTTATGTTCACAACCAATTATTTTCTCTTGATTATGCAAGTTAAAAATGCAAAAATAACCTTTTGAAGAGTAAACATTCATGGATATCTCAAATGCTTTTCTTTTTCTCTAATTTTTTTGTTCTATAATTTTATGCCATTGATTTTTCTCTCACTGCCTTTACAACTAGAGAAAAATTGTGTATCAATTTTATAACAAAATAAGTTAAACATGTAATATGAAAGTGAAAGCATGAAAATTATATGCCATTATATAGAGGATCATATACCACTGGAGAGAGAATGGAATGATGAAACTATTGACATCAAGTCTGAGCATGACATGGAAGAGATGAAGGGAATTCATCCATAGAAGTTGTAGCAAGAAAACATCTTCCTATATAAAGGGGAAGAATTCACAACTTTTAGACTTTTGATTGAAGAATTATTTTAACCTTAATTGAAGGTTAATTTAATCATTAATTTAGAGTTGAAAAGTTTAATTGAAGGTTCATTGAATTTGTTGTTAAAATAAATCTCAATTACTCTAACATTAATCACTTAATGTGCATGTGGAATTTCTATAAATGTTGTTAGTTGCTAAAACTCAAACAGATCTCTTTCATTTTAGCAATTATATTTTTTAATGACCCTTTACTTATCAATATAAAAAATATAACCAAAATTCTACATAGTTTTTATGTTACTTTACTTAATCAATATAAAAATATAACCAAAATTCTACATAGTTTCTATGGTACTAACTTTGTTGCAATGATTCATCTAGTTACTTCTCCATATGAACAAATTATTGGTACATGGGCTTGTATAAATTTTAGTATACATATTATTGGTTAGGGTGCATGAAATATGGTTCTAAACCGTGAAACCAAAGACCAACAAGAGGTGGTCGTTGCATATATATTCCTTTATCTTTTATGCCATGATTGTATTGTGCTTCTAGGTGGAAATGATGATAAACAAGATCTGGATGTTATATATATCTTCCAAAACCAAGTTGAAGTCAGCATGTGATGTATTCCTTTATTTTTTATGCAATGATTCACTGTGTTTCTAAGTTGTTGCAGTCTTTTCCCTTAACCATGTTTTGTTCATCTGTTATGTTTTGTTTGGGTTAATGATATGTAATGGTTGGTTTGTCATTACTTTTTGTGTGTTTATGACCATATTATGTAGTTATAGTGTAGTAGTTTATCATCATTTTTTATGTTGTTCATTATTGTTGGTTTTTTATGTAATAACTTGGTCAACATTTTATTAAGATTAAGGTTGAAGCATTTCTATCTACATTATTTTTTCAATGACTAATCACTACCATAAAAATAAGTGTACAACAATAAAAATGGAGCCATGATGGCTTAGAAGTCTTGAGGTAATCCCATGGATGAAAAGAAAAAGATGCATTTTACAATTTTGTCATGTATTATTTTTTTCTTTCACTAGTTTCTTTCTTCTCATTTTTTTATTAGATCAAAACAATGTCTTATTTGTAAATTGTCATGGATAGTCCAATGGAACTATTTGTCACAACAAATATTACATGTTTATACAAAATATCTCTATTATGCGGTGTTTGTATAATATTACTAACGTAACACTCAAATTATTGAAAATAAATTGAGAATGTAATAAATGAAAAATAAACAATATACCATCCACACAATGAACACATGATATACCGCAATAAATTTAGTATAGCCTTAATCACCAAAATAGGACTTGCATTGGAAATAGGCCCTACAAGTCAATTGTTCTAGTTTTTCCACTCATAAAGTACCAAAATAGGTGACAAATTATATAATGATCCATTGAATTAGTTTCATTAGCAACCATGGATGGATAAGGTTGGAAACTATAAGCACAAATTTACTAGAAACATCCACCTAAGGAAGCCTCCAAGAGCACATAACTATGACTACAACAATGATGAAATCTGCATAGTAATAATATGATTAGACGAGAGATGGATGTGAGTAAAGGATTTTGTGGGTTTCTAGTATGCTAGTCTATTACTTATGCATTGTGAATGATGCTTTCAAAAATCTCTACCTAGCCCTTGGTCCCCTTTCTCATCAATTTGATCCTCTATGGTGCCCAACTAGTTCAAGAAGCAATTGTAGCTTGGAGTATTGAGATGAATCTCTTGAGATATATCTTTGAAATGATTGGAATCGAAGTGGATGAGGACAACCCAATTTTGGTTGATCTCTCTAAATCACTTGTCTATACTCAACATTACAAATCTACTCTGCCAAAATGTTGGCATCGCGGATACAATGAGCAAGGAAAATTTATACGGATGGTAGTGCGTAGTCTTCCTCCTTAGACTTGTTTTTCCTATTCAATTCAAGTGACAGGTTCGTTGGAGAAGATATTACACATTCACAACTTCAACACCATTAATAATTTATTTTGCAAGCTAAAGCAATAAATGAATATGATATATGCACTGTATATAGACATTTGAATACCTAATACTCACTTCTTTATAGAGTATTCATATCTCAATACCAACAAATTTACATCTACTAGTACTATTTTATCAACCTTATTTATTTAGTGCCTTATCCAAATTAATATAAAATGTACCAATATTTTTCCTTGAAATTTTCCTCATGGTGATATGAATGACAAGAATGAACGTGTGCAAGTATTTAAGAATTGCAGGCTCTTTGTGTATTGTTGAATATGCCACAACTGCACTCAAATGATCTTTTTAATAGAATACATCTTCCATTTACTTCATATCCATAGTAGACAAAAATATCTAGCACAATGTTGAGTTTTGGTGAAATGTTGATGGAGATTGAATATTTCTTACACATTGATTTTAAAGATTAATGGATACATTACTTTAGTTGCTAGAGTCACACTTGTTGACGCTCTTACATAATACACAATATGGCCTCTTACATACTATACAATATAGGCCCTTGATATATGGTTAGTAATTGTTGGGTTTATGTAATGTCCCTTTACAAATGATCACCATAGGAGGATTATTGAGTGGTCTATCTAATTCCCATAGGCCATAGTCGATTAAAAAAAGGGAGTTAATAGATTAATTATTTGATGTCATTTGGAGGAAAAAATACATTATAAAGTGACACTGAGTAACTAAAGGTGACTTGAAGAATAAAGTGAACAAAAGTTTATAAGTCACTTTATTCACTTAAGTGAAGGTAAAAGGGTCAACCAAAAGCGTAAAAGAGTTAGCAAAAATGTGTGAGGGATAAAAGAAAGATGAGAGCTCATTCTCTCATTATGCTGATGATTATTTTTTATATTGATTTGGATAGCTCTTGGAGCCTTTGAATATAACGACATCATGAAGTAATCTTGAACACCGTTACTAGTTAAACATTGTGGATAACCAAATAAGTGACCAACCTCAAGTAGGTTCATTCCAATGTTGGCATATTCAAAGGCCATCGCTGTATTCCTCTTCTAGTTCTTTGATTTGGATGCAACTTGAACCCGTGGGATGCCAAGCTTGAGCTTGAGGGAACCTAGCGCTAGTTGGGAGCCACAAATCAACAAAGGAATGAGATATGCACAGGAACAACAAGAACATAAGAACACAGGTCATTTCTTATATATATATCGATTTCTGATGATTTCTCCATACAGTCACACACCTCTTTCTCCATTGAAGAAACTCAGAGGGAAATCCTGAAGCCACATACATGATTTCCATTTTTATATGATATGTGCCAATGCTCTAGAGTAGGGTTATAGTTGGGACATGAGTTACTATATGTTCTTTACAAATAAGCCTGCATTTCATCATCTAGGCGAGGTTTGGAGGTAGAATTCTATTCATTTTAATGCACTTTGGATTGTTATTGCACAAAAAATAGCCAATTTCTTTTTTGGGCATGAAATAAATCATACCATTTAGGAAAATCTATACTATGATTCAGGGTTCCATAATCAATTTTTCTCTTCATGGAGTTTTGATTGTTATTGCATGAAACATAGTCATTTTATAAAGCAAAGTACTCCCTTCTCACACGCCTGCAAGCTTTGACATTTTCATCTTTTTCCAATGCCCATTTTAGATTCAAGCTCAAAATTGCTTGAACATTCTTTATTGACATAATTAGAGTTGTTTTTCCTTGGAATGAGAAAATGATACTATGCTTACTTTGTATATGTTGTTTTACCACCCCTTGCTCAAAGATTGTTGTGTGATAAAGATTTTTCAGGGAAAGAGCAAAAGGATTTGAACATTTCGGGGTTCTTTGTGCATCCACACAAGTAGTGACCACTCTTTAAGTGGATTTACTCATCTCTAGCTTGACAAGAGTGAAACTACTCACTATAATTCTCTATTGCATATTCATATTCTCATCACTATAATGCTATGTAAGAAACCTTGTGCAAAATGAATTGAGGTAATGTTTGAGCATCCTTCTCTTCAAACAAATAATGACCTTGCATTTATGACATGTGTATATGAGTTGCCAAGACACATACATAGTTATTTGTATTAATGTTGTTGTTTCTATGAACAAATTCTTTGTCTTAGCTCTTGAAGTCCTTTGCATGTTATTTGAGTGTGTTTGATACTCTCTTCATTCTAGACCTAGCCTGAAATTGAATAAGTAGGTATAAGGATATTGTTGTTGGTATATTATGATTGTTAAAGGGTGTACTTGCAAGAAACCTTGGAGTTCCAAGTCAGTCTCTAAATGGCTTGAGTTGAGGAAATGTTAAATTTATTGAACACTCTAATCCTCTCTTATGTTGCCAATATAGTCACCATTGAAAAAACTACTCCATCGTCTATTGTAACATGCTTGCAAGTTTCACAAGCCAAAACAACATTACTACAAACTCAAAATCATCTTCTTCGCGACACACTTGAGAAAAATAATCTTCAGCAACATCCTAAAATAGTCCCTTTTTAGAACCCTCTTTTTGAATACGAACAAGATGATGATGTTGATTAAAATCAACAGCTAATGCAGGAGCCACTTAGTGAACCAACTCCAGATTAAAACAGAGATAAATATTGACTTCCTCTTTCCAAGAGGCTCATCATACCTGAAAAGAAATCGGGTAGAACAAACAAAGAAATGGTATCATATATGAAAAGGATGTCACCTCTCATAATCTAGATTACACCAAGCTGATCCAATTCCAAAATGTTGGATTGTTGCAAGAAAATTCCTATTCACCTGCTCTAGTTCAAGTGTAGATCCTGAAATGATAAGATTGTTAGGGAGTTGGCCATGTTGAATATCAGTGCTTCAATATTCATCATTGCAAGCACCGTGAATAGCACAATCATCCTTCAGATAGTTGTTTCAATTGCATGACAAATGAAAGAGTAAATAACCACTATGGGTGGATGACTTCTTGGTGATGGTCATCAATCGTCAATAATATATGTCAATCACACCAACGAATTCACTCTCATGTATTGACACATCTTGCAGTGGGCATATTTTGGTCTTCTCACCTTTTACCTGACAGGGGGGAACAACATCAATGATTGACAGTCAGGATTCTGGTTTCAAATTCTTATCAGTCAAGCAACAACAAGCGAGCATGACAAGCAAGCATGATTGGTTTGTGTTTTTCTTTAAACCACCACTTAGTAGAAGACTTACACCTTTTGTTATACAACAGTTTGTGGTTTCCTTAAACCTCCACTTGATAGAGGACTTCCATCTTCTTTTACATCACATGTTATGGTAATCTTTAAACCAAAATCGACATCGAGAGCACTTCCAATTAGCAGAAGACACCAACTTCCAACTTCTAGCTAACTTAGGAAATGCTCTAGAAACCATTGAGCTTAGAGTAGGGTTCCAGAGTTTGTGGTCATCCTGGTTTGGGGTCTTCCTTAAACCACCACCTCCATTTAGTATAATACATCAACTCCTACTAGCCATTTGGTTTGTGGTCATCCCAAAACCAATAGATTCAGAGACCACATTTAGCCATAAATATTTGCACACTTCCAAATTTCAGTTGCCCACCTTCAGATTTTAGCTCTCACCTTAGAATCACATACACCCCTTTGGATTAAGGGGGGGATGTTGGAAACGTAATCCATTAGGGTTACCAACGTGAAGGAATATGAACTGTCATAGGCTATGAATTGTCATTAGGAGTCCAAGGGACCTTGGAAGATGAATCCAAAGGTCACATCATTGTATATATATGTGTGTATCATATCTTTAATAAAATGCAATTACACGCTTATCTTTATCCATGTGTCCAAAAAGTTGCAATCTAGGAACTTTGTCAAAATATATCTGCTCTACAATATGTGCAGTCATCACCAGAAAAATTCTAAAATATTTGATTATAAAACAATAATATCTTGAATTTATAGACTCTATTTGGAATGATTTTTTTTTACTTGGGTGTTTTATTCAAGAGGAACTCGGATTTTCAACTGGATTCTTCATATTCTGCATGGAAATCTATATAAATGGATCTTGTTATGAAACTTAACCATTGTAATTGAATCACAAACTACATATTTATAAATGCTCCACTTTATTATCAAAATACCCTTAATGTAGGGAAACAACTTATAATCATCATTTTGTGAATATAATCCACTCTTGTTCACTTACCTCTTAAGGTAGGGTGACCTCTCAGTGAGCTAAGATCCAATACAAAATACTCCAATACAAGATCCATGAGAAGGACTCCAATATAATAACTACATACTCTTTCTTCTTTTTTTAAATCCAAATATGGTATCGCAACAAGGGAATATACGGTATATGTTTGGAGGTCACTTGAGGCCTTTTCCCATTTCTTTGCTTCTGTTTCTTTCCTAAGATCATTTTCAATAATAGAAACTGTAAGAGGATGATGATCACAACAATTAAGCAAGTTTTCAACTACATCCAAACATATCATTTTATTTGGGTCTACAATTTGATTGCAAATTGAATTAGTTGTATAATGCAGYGACACRACCAACAATAAAMAACCAAKTGAGTAAAYCATAGAAAACTACACTAAAKRATTTTCAATTACTTGTCAAWCTCTTTCTAATGTTCARCTAAATATGCCCAACAAATTAMYGGAATTTTACCAAYGTTCGATAAACAACAAACAACATGTTGAAAKTCCTTAAGCGACTATCATTCAATAAGMTTCTAATTCACTACAACATATTAATCTCCCTAAAGTAACTATAATCCAACGAYAAATAGCTATTTGAGTAAATTATAGAAAACTACATCAATGCATTTCTGACAACCTATCAAYGTATTTYCGACATTCAACTAAATCCTTCCAATAAATTATCGACATTTTACTAATGTTTGATCAATGTCGGGAAACATGTTGGACTCCCTGAAGCAACTATAAATATATTTGATTGATAGAATGGATAAGAATGATGAATGATATTTACAAAGAATGGGCCCCAATTATAACTATCGTCTATGAGATGCCTCTTTGCCTCTTTATGAAGAGGTGTGTCTTTTTACTTATTTATTTATCAATTGTTTATAAATTTTTATTATTATCCCTATCTTATTTTTATATACATAATGTTGTTTCTCTTCAAAATTTCTTTGTCTTCAAAGAAAGGATATTACTTTCAAAAACTCCTCCAAGCCATTCATCGAGATCATTGTATTTTTTTCATCATTTGGTTGTGTTGTTTTGTCCAATACAAGAAATACTAGAACCACAAGCATCAAATGATCGAAAAGAGACTCGTGATGCACCTCTACTTCATGGAAAAACTTTTCCCTTAGTTGCCTCTATGCTCATGCTGAGAGTTGATACACTCTTTCCAAAATTCTCATACTTGTGCCAATTGTCAGCGAAGTTGCTAGTCGATCTTTGGTCTCTTCTACGAAACTTTTTAGGTCCTTCAAACATCTCTTTATGTTCAAAGTATCTAACATACTCATGCTATGGACCCAAGTTGAATGTGATGGGTCCTAAGAAAAACCATGGTGTTGGTTGAAAACATGAAGGCCTTCCATAAGACTCTGTTTCTATAATCCATTGTGCTTGTATAGAAGAATGCATATCCATACTTCCCAACGCCAAAATTTTCCAGAGTGCGACAATACATTTGATTGACCTTGAATCGTTGGTCCAGGGGAAGATGGTCTTCTCCATTATCAAAAATATCTAAGATATGTTTTCTGAGACTTCCCAGATGAGGTCATATTAGTTTAATGAATGACTTCCTCTTTTCCCATAAATTTTAGCACCCTCTTCATCTTCTCCAAAACCGAGAAGATATCTATCAAATTTCTTTTTAAGAAGTTTCTCAAGAGATACCTTGTTTTTGAGAAGCTTCTTTCTATCTGGATGAAATAGTAGCCATCCCCACATTATAACCATGTTAAAAATATTTCAACAATCTTGTTGGACCATTGGATCTCCTTGTTATGAAGTTTCTCAACTAGGTTTAGGGTTGTGGGAGGACATATGAGATGTATGTGATGTGCTAATATTTTGTCCCATTTCCTATGGTATTTTATCACCGTATACCCTAATCAAGACTCCAGACTCCATGCACAAAACTGCACATCGTCATCACCAACATTTCCCATTTCACTTCCAAAGATGAGGTGTTGATGAGACTATGTTACGATTACCTTTAGTGGGTGAGGTTACAGATAATGTAGAAAACATATTTACAAACCCACCTTGGTTCAAATCAGTTTCCTCATCGAAATCACTATTTTATTCATCTTCTTCTTCATATTCCCAATTGGATTTAGAGTCGTTATCTTCTTCTTCATATTCCCAATCAAATTCAAAGTCTTCATCTTCAAAGTTGTTGGAGGTTGTCATTATTTTTTCTCATTCACCCAACATGGAATTTGATTCAAAGATGCCCTCCATTTTGTTGACACCGATGAAAACTCCTCTAGGGTCCTTACTACCATGTTTCAGTAATTCTTTTAAATTTTTTTGATAATCTCTATCTTGGAATCTTTAGTTATGTATATTGTCTGAAAAAAATATTTTTGGTACTTCTTAATGTCTTTGATCACTTGTATTTTTTGATTCTGGACTTTGTGGCAGTCTTCAATAGGCTAAGGATTTTTCAAATAATGTGTCTACCCTTTCGGTTAGTTCATCAATTCTTTCATTCTGATTATCAAGCATCCTCGTTGTTTCATAGGTGGTTCTCTTGTACACATATCACCTTTTTGACTTGTTGTTCTCTTGTTTTCCAAGAGTAGAAAGACCAAATCTATTAGCCAAAAATGTGAATAGTTCAAGAAAAGGTGAATCGATAAAGATTCTAAGACAAAGGAAAGTCATGTCAAAGAGGCGATCAAACATTCTCATATGGGGAATATAGGGAGTAGGTAACTATTAGGTGAAGAAGGCATATGAATTCCATTATTGTACCCAACAAGACCTTGATAATGAGAGGATATATAAAATAATATGGGATCCATATTGTGGCCTAAGATCAGTTTCTTTCTATGGATGGTATCCCACAAAAAAAAATATAACCTATGATAAACTAAGAATAAGGGAATATATGGGGCTCTCAAGATGGTCTAATTGTGAAAAGGAGGAAGAGATGCAAGATCGTTTTCTCAAGGACTTCCCGACCACAATAAATTTATGGCAAAAAGGGAGGTGAATCTTTCAATAATCTCTAGAGGCAAGGACAAGCCTAGTAGAGTTCATAGAGGGATGGAAACCCTAAAATTTTGTTAACAAAATAGTTAAGTAAGATCTAGAACATTTTTCCAAGATTCCTCATTTGAAATCTTCATAATAAAATGAAAGACAAAATTTATAGAGGGGAACAAAGAGATAATCAACAATTATGGACAATGAATAAAAATAACCTCCATGAAATGATTGACATGGTAGGATGGGAAAGGATGAAAAAAATTTGATAGAGAGTGAACGGTCTATTATTTTGTTCTTTGGCATTAATTTCAATTTCATTCCCTATAAGGTAATCAAATAGGTAATCAAACTTCCTATAAGTTGAAGGATTCAAATCGTACACTGGAAATATTATTGCTCAACATTCATCTAGGTCCCTTAAATAATAATTTTGATACTACAGCTGAAGAGGATAACAATAACATATCCCCAACAAATCGTCTTGACTCCATGAATGGGGTGTTAGGTATGAGTTATGAGGGAAATGAAATGAGTGAATAACTACTATACATTGAGGTGTATGCTCAATACATGGCTCACCATGAAATTAATATGAGATATTTCCTTGGTAAGTAAACTTCACACTTTAATGAATTGATTTTCATGTAAAATGGATTCAGAGGTATAGCATGCCACCCTTTGTCACCATGATTGATAAGGTAGAATAAAGGGACAAAAGTAGAGCTAGAGGAAATATGACAATAATTGCGATGGTACTTTATTTTAATTCTAGTTGTGCAAAAGGTAATGACTATCATTGAGAGAAAGACGAGTCTCTATGAGATACCTTTTTTTGTTGAAGAATATGTTGCCCCTTTATTTTGACCTTATTTTCTTATGATTTGTGGACATGGAACAAGATGATTTATGTACTATGTTTTTCAATACGTTGCTTCGATTTGAGACATGAAATGAGAGATTAATATTGGTTTTTCTTACACTAATGAACATATACTTATTTTGAAAACTTTTCATTTATATAGATGGTTATGTATGGGATGATTATTTCTATGTTGATGATGACAATTTTTTTTAGAGTTTAGGAGCAATGATCTCTAGTTTTACACATGATGCACACCTCCATAGTGATTAATTATAATCCCAATATTTTCACATGTATGATCTAATATTTTTACTTTGGGTTAGAGCATGTTATTGTTAGCTAGATTATTGGTCAAAAGATGTCAATTATTTGCGTGATAAACAATTTTCACTTTGTCTTATAGCATATGATCAAGAGGG
>JASDQU011442554.1:23542-33975 GCA_032191745.1 Picea mariana | reverse complement strand
CAAGGGCACCCAATCACTGAAACAACAACCGTAACACATCAGCAAACTTAACCTTCAGATGGCTGTTATAAAACAGCAATAAAACATTTTATGACAGCAGAAAACTTAGTGACTTAGCTTGGTCAAAGACAGACCAAGAAGTCTTGCTGATAGGACCTGGATTTTCTACACTTTCATGGTTAATTTTTGAACTTTAGGATTTCAAAGGATGCTTCGACATCATCCTGAGTTATGATGGATTTATGCTAGTAATACTTTGATTCATCGGTGTTCTTATAAATGGACTTAACATTATACTAGGATTCAAATAGGCTAGCTTCTTCCCACTTGGTTAAAAATCAATTATGATAATTGTATTGTTCAATTTTTTTGGTCGCTTGTAGTCTAGTTGTTAAGATGAGGTGTCACCACCTTAATATCCTAGGTTCACACCCCTCTAGGCATATATACCTAGATCATGAACCACATTACTTCATAAAAAAATTATTCTTGTTGATGTTCTCTTTAGTGTCCATTTTTGACTACCATTAACTAAGTTACAATGATTTTTTTTACATAAACACATCAATCCACATAATGTTTTTCAAAATGGTTTGACCCTTCAAGAACTAAAAAAAATCAATGTTTCCTCATTAATACATTTTATTATATTCTTATTATTTTATTTAACACTCTTCTAAAAGTATTTCATAAAAAATGAAAAAGGAAAAAGACTAAAAAATATAAACCATAATTGAATCCAACAAAATGCATACCTCTATTTAAAATAAAACACTACAAAGAC
This sequence comes from Picea mariana, assembly GCA_032191745.1. Taxonomy (NCBI): domain Eukaryota; kingdom Viridiplantae; phylum Streptophyta; class Pinopsida; order Pinales; family Pinaceae; genus Picea; species Picea mariana. Next base: position 33,191 of record JASDQU011442554.1, on the reverse strand, counting down.
CAATATTCCCACATGAGATGAAAATAAATCCCACCTATCTGCCCAATGTTAGAGACATGAGAGCTCATGCAGGTTTATAAAATGTCATTATGTACATGAAACAATAGTGAAAGAGTGTCCAATGAGTATAAAACTTATCACAAGGACTCGAAAAGAAAGTGAAAAGAAAAACTAAAACTTCAACAATATTCTCATACTTTGTTTAGAAAATGTCAATAGTACATGAAACAACATTAAAATAGGGTCAAATGAGGTATACAACTTATTGAAATAGGATCAAATCAGGTATACAAATTATCGAGAGCAACTCGAAAAGAAAGTGAAAAGAAAAATTAAAACCTTAATAACGTTCTCATACTTCGTTTGTTGTTGCAATGTGCAAGTACATGTACATGTCTATACTATAGAGACGGATTAATATTTTTTCCTAGTAATTTTTCGGATCAATGTAATATAACTCAGTTTGTATATGATGGAGGATCATATTTTTCGGATCTATGTAATATAACTCAGTCTGTATATGATGGAGGATTATATCCTTAGTTGAAGGTTACTAGTAGGCATTAGGCATTGTAATTTGAACACATGTACTTTGTTACGAGAACAATATATATTAAATATATATTGAAAAGAAAACGTATATGTACATGTACATTAATATCTGACATTAATATCTGGTATTGGTTGTTCTTCTATATCAAAGATGTTGTAAAACTTTATTACTTTAATCCATTCATAAGTAAGCTTAATATCTGGTATTGGTTGTTCTTCTATATCAAAGATGTTGTAAAACTTTATTACTTTAATCCATTCATAAGTAAGCTTGGTTTGTTGTTGTATAATGTTTCTTTACTAAATGGTAGTATGTGACAACTTTGTCATTTTGGATAGTGTGCATTAGTATCTAACAATGTATTATATATTAAAGATGTCACAGAACTTTATTATCTTAATTTTTATAAGTAATTTCAGTTTGTTATTCTTTACGGTTTCTTTACTAAATGGTTGTATGTGAATTTTTTTTTATTGCTTATTATAACATTGAATAAATAATGAAGATTTTCCTAATTAATATCATGTTAAAACAGTTAAAATAATGAAGATTTATATAATTAATATTATGTCAAATCCAAAGCATTGGTTTTTTGGAAAACCCTTAATGCTAAATAATGAAGGTTTATATAATTAATATCATGTCAAATCCAAAGTATTAGTTTTTTTTGAAAACCTTAAACATTAGATAGATTTGTCATAATTGTTGGTGGAATCTTGATGTTTTGCAAGGTTTTAAATGAAAAAAACACATTATATCAAGGTTCCACAAAGTCCCAAGACAAGCATTTATGGCAAGTTTGTGCGTTGCTTAAGGTTCACCTTGGCTTCCTTCTATATACGATTACTTAGCATTTTGACTTAAACAACCTAAACTTCCTTCATCTTCAAATTTTTACATGGATCCCTTCATAATTTGAAGTTGATATTTAAAGACAAAACATTGATTGAAAGTTGTAATAATAGGTTAAGCGAAATAAACTAATTCACTTATAATCTCTTGAGAAAAAAATATTATTATTGTTTTAATAATTCAAATATTTATTCCATCAAATTGTTAAGATTGTTTTGCTAGTTTAAATATTTACACCATCAAATTCTCAAGATTGCTTTACTAGTTCAAATATTTACTCCATAAAAACATCATATTAACAATACCTTGTCATGTTGGTGACCTCATGTTCGTGTAGCATGGTTGACCCCTTCTATCTTCCACTATGTTTCAACTTTAATATTTGGTCAAGGTTTTGTACATATTTGCATATGTGGTTGTTCTACATGTGGAAACCAAAAAAATTACCTTAATTAGTTCTTAAACTAAGAGCACACAAAAGGGTGAGTGAACAACAATGGAAATAAGCCACTCTATTATCTAAGCATGAATATTAACTAATAAAACATTAAAAAGATGAATTCCTATGATTTGAATTGGTCTTAGAAAATAATTTCTTTTATTATTCAATGAAAAGGAAATAAAACTTGAAATATATCACATGTGAAGAAGTCCATAGCTTGTGGACCCTAATCTTCTCCATGAGAGGGTCTTTAAACACTACAATGGGCTCGCTCTATGTTGAAGATGAATAGGCAGTGATTCCCCTTGCGCATTGACACTATGGAGGGTAAAAATGGGTAGCATGAAGGTAAGGAAACTCAAGGATAAGTGAGTGGAAGCACTTATCTTCCTATTCTTTGGATCAATTCCTTAAGCATAACCATAAATTCAAAAGTTATTATAAAATGAATGGGATGGTTATGTATATATAGGTCATAATTGATCTAGATGAGGAACTTGTTTAGGTGAGAATGCCAAAGCTTCAAGCATAGGATCCCATGTGCTTGACTTGATATAAAACAAGGTCATGTACCCAAAATACACAAGGAAAATACTACTTGGTAGAGTTTTTTAGTATTACAAGATTGTGCAAAATTACCAAAAAAACCCTTTGCTATTGGTAGTGAAGGCTTAATGAATGTCCACTAAAACTAAATTATTTATGGCCAGAGGTTCTAACAGATGTTTTTTTTGTGCACTTATATCATTTATGCATGCCGATGCACCCATAATTAATACACACCAATTTGTATTATATTTTTTAAGGCACTGGTGCAAATTAGATTTTAAGGCATTGGTACATATTACATATTTTGACAGCATTGGCATGTATATCCATGTTTGCATCATAAATCCTTGTAACAATGATGATAAATGTAATGGCAATAATGGTATCGTTGAAGAACATGGTGGTGGTGTTGTAGTTAGGAGTACAGGTTCTTTTATGATAGTTATTAGCACATGTACATATATATGTGTGATAGTTAAATGCACCGGTGTGTAAGTATATATAAATTGCATCATTAAAGTCAAATGAATACAATGCAACAATTTGTTTTGGTGCTGAATTTTTCCACATTGTGGATATGCAAATGCAACTTCTTGACTTTTTTACAAAATTTCAATTAATCATGAAAAAATCAAATATTTTTATAATATTATTGATTTTTATATTTTAATTATTGTGTTTGAATATAATCATTGCATTAATGTATTGTGTCATTTAAACAAATATACCATCTTATTTTTTTTCAATGAAATACACATCTCAAAAAACCCTCTAGGTACTTCCCCTCATTTCGAGGATGGTACTAGAGGTAACCGACCAATTGCATTTTTGACCTGGTGGGGACATCAAGTGATGCCCAAAAATTTCTACAACATATATGTCCAGGGACTTGACCATGTGACCTCTTACATGTAAACCACAACTCTCAACCACTCAAGCTAACCCACCGGGATAAATGTACCATCTTATTACATGTATGTTCATTGTAATATTGTTAATCATCCATATATTTAATTGGCAACATGTTGGCTCGACTAGGGGGTTATGGACCTAGGGTTCAATAGGATTTACCAACAAAACCCCATAGGCGTCGGCATATTCAATCTCCAAGGATTGGAGAATGTCTCACCAACATGCCATGAGAATCATATAAACCATTGGTCTTGCGCAAGGTGTGGAGGAATAGAACATACAGTAAACCTTCATCAACTAGTCATTCAAGCAGTCATAACTACCACAAGCTACTATGCGGAATAATATAACACAAGCATACATTCAAACCATAACTCAACAAGTGTAGAGAAAAATGTTCTTCAACTTTTATTCATTAAACTCAAATGACTCAAATACATTTCCATACATAGAGGTCGAAGCCTGCTCAAGATGCATTAATGGTCAATCACAGACGCGCCATGCGCTTTTTATCTACATGTTCTCTCTGGTTTTTGCACATACTATCTATGAACCAAAAACTAATACAAAACATAACTTATACTCTAATTCATCTCTTTCCTACTTGTAGATAGTGCACTCTCTAACTCTTAGTTAACAAAAACCCAACCCTTTACATATCTGTATGCATCCCCCCATATCTCCCATGGAGCGTGGAAATCATAACAAAATTTCCAACTCATCCAAAACAACGACCATGACTAGTTGGGTTGTTACAAAAATAGTTACAATGATTCTTGAAGATCTTTTAGGATATGGCTTGCATGCGATCTCTTTAAGTCCTTGTGCACAATACAAAATGGGTTGTCACACACGCTAAATTCATGGTTGCCACATATGTTGAAACTTGGTGGCACGCAATGCATCTTTTTGGGAGCGCACGTAGTGTTAGCTTATGGTGCACATGCATTCTCTGTAAAACCTTAGGTGCCAACAATCCCCCAACACTATTAGTTGGCTTGATTCGAGCCAGTGACACTGCTTTGTTTATATCTCCCAAACAACATTTCCACTAGTTGGACTGAGTGGAATGTTATGCACAATCTCTACTTAGGTATAATCTTTTGAACTTGGATGAGGTGGCATCCATGTGTGGGCATTGGAATTTGTCGATAATCCCCTTGATTTTAAATGTGAATGAGGCTCTCCACCTCTGGGATCTAGACCTCTCGATCATCAATCTCTATCTGGATTATCCGGGCTAAGTCCTTCCTACGGGACTTGGAAATATCTCCCCAATTACCTCCATTTCACTAGTTAAGGTGATCTTCCCATCATGCATAGCCTTCATCTTCTTCATGTCTCTCTCAAGTTTGTTGAAAGCATTGAAGACGAGGAGAGATGCACATGATAGGGGAGGCGGAACATAGATTCAAACAACCTGATTCAAAAAGGGTGTTGATCCATGGCGGTGAGATCACCAACTCTTTGACCTTGGGATTCAAGGGTCCCACCGCATAAGCTTCGAATCATAGTTCAGGGAACTGTTTGGTGGCTCGGTCGTCACAGTCGATGAACTATAGGCTAGGTCCCCTACCCAAGAGATGGACTCAAACATGCAATTCTCGTGGGGGTTCAACTATTGGTCTTTGGGCATCCTTTGTGGTTGAGAGCCAAGCATGTACTTCTCGCCTATTAAAAGCATCCATCCTTATGGGGGACCCACAATGGAAGTTGAGTTCCTAACACTGCCTAGTCCTCTAATCCAATAGTTTCCTTGTCGTTGGGCTACACCGTGCTACTGAAACTCTCTATTTGCAGTGATCGAACTCGTAGTAAGTGATTTTCAAGTAGCCAAGGGGGATATAAATAGTGGTGAATTGATTTTCCCGTGTGACCACTTGCTCTGCTAGGTATGTTTTCAGGTCAATTGAGTACCCCTATTGTGATGATTATTCCCAGTTTTCTTTGTAGTCAAATTTGACATGGCCCTGACCATACTGTACTGCTAGCCCACAGATGTTCCTCTTAGGTTGCATTGCCATAATTTTTCACATCCTTCAATCCTGCATGACCTATTTGAATCATATTTCTTTACCTTTCACTTCTTTGTAACGCCAAGTGTTGTGTGCCTCACCTGTGAGAGTTCGTTCTCTTGTCATGTCAGGTGTATGTTGGTTGTTACTTCACACACTTGGTCGAATCTTCTAAATCATTCCATGTGCCCATGAATGATGTATTCTGGATTCCCAAATCGTATCATATCCTACTTATGAATGCATAATGATAGTTTCCAGATACCTACATACCTAACTCCCATGTTATGCTAATTGTGAATTTATTTTCTCATTTAGGGCACGCTCAACCCCTACAAGCCATAATATGCTTTGAGTCGGCTACCGTTAATCATTCCTTTGAGGGTTTGACCTTGTAGTGTTACTAACTTTATTTCACCTTCCTCGTTGATATATACAAATCTAAACGGTCCTAACCAACACATGCACAGTTTACCAAGGTGCTTGAGGAACTTATTGTCATATAGTAATACCAAAGAACTAGGTTGTAGAATTTTGTGTCGAATGTTGTGATCATTCTAGACCTTATGCCATTGTTTCTCGAACAATTGGTTATGCCCCGAAATGAGTCAGTCTTCTTCAACTTCCATTAGCTCATTCAACCACTTATAGAGTGATTGGTCATCCAACATCTATGTTGCGAGAGCAATTCACAAACTTGGTACCACAAATTCTAAGGGCATCATGCCCTCTTTACCATAGACCAGCCTCAAGGGAATACTCTTTGTCAATAATTTACCAGTTGTTCTATAAGCCCATAGTTCTATTGGAATTTGTTGATCCTAGTCATCGTGCTACATGTTACAAACCTTGGTTAGGGAATGCTCTAATATCTTGTTGAAGGCATTAACTATGTCGTTGGCTTGTGGGTGATATGGTGTACTCTTTTGGTGATGTATCATAAATTCCTAGGTGAGTGAATGGATGGTGTCATTCAAAAACAGTGTGCCTTGATTGCTCATTAACACCTTTGGGCATCCAAACCTTGTGATCACATTCTCAAATATGAAGTGTCCATCCATCTCTACAATACAATCTTTCACTAACAGAGCTTCGACCGAGAACATCAAGCATTTTGTGGGAGTAATAATGTATCATGCACTCGTCCTGTGCATAGGGGGACTAATGGTGATCCAGGTGGATATTGGTGGCCACCCACCTACTCCAACTAACTCCTCGTGTTGGCTTTTCTTTAGCACGTTCTTTTGTACTTAGTTGTAATTGTGGGTTCTACACTTATGGGGATGTCTGAAGCCCCACACATCCTCCAGGTGGATACTGGTGGCCTCTTGCCTAATCCAACTAGCTTATTTTGTATGTTTTCATGTCAACACATCTTATTGTACTTCTAGGGTCATTTTGGGGCCCTAAACATTGTTTTTTTGGCTTGCCACAGTCAAATTGTAAACGAAGTCATAGTTTGACAGTAGAATGTATAGTCCTCTAAAATACCTTTCCAACAGGCTATCACACACCTAAAATGGAGGTCGTATGCAAAAGTTACGACCCTGGGAAGTTGAGCTACCAACTTACCATAGGGGCCCACACGACTTTTTGCATTTCACCTTCTAGGATTAGGTTTTTGGATGTATAGGGTTTTGGCATTCATGAGTAATATCAAAAAGGCCTCATTGTAATCATTCTTCTCAACAGATGCGCGTAGCAGCCACATCTCTTCTCAGAGATAGCTACCACCATTCGAGCAAGTATTTCCAGTTCTGCAGTTTTACAGGTTCATCCTATTTCATTATTCAATAGAAGATATTTTTCACTGGATATTTGTGTTATTCTTCATCTCTCTATGTTTATTATATTCAGTCTATTAATCAGTTCGTTCTGCTCCTAAATCCGGATCAGTGGTATCAAAGTGGTCTTCTCTTCATTTATTTTTCTTTGTGCATGTCCTCGACAAGATCTGCATACAAGAAGTTGGGACTCGAACCAATCGATCCATTGCAAGATCGGTCACGCGGAGCCCGACAACAACCCATGGGGGATGAAAAGAAAGATGATGGAGAAGGAGATCCTATTAAAATGTTGCTTGAGGAAGCTCTCGCGCAACAAAGGAACGAAATGATGGACAACTTTGCACAGATCCTTCGACGACTTCCCACAGGAGAAGAATCTTCATCAAGCGGCCATGCAACCCCATTCAAGGTATAGGTAAATTTTGATATTCGATTATTTGAAGGAATGATAGATGCGGATGTTGTAGATAAATGGTTGAATCTGCTCGAAGGGTATTTTTCAGTCCACAATTTTTCCAATAGGGAAAAGATCACGTTTGCACTCCTCAAGGTCGTTCCCCATGTTAAAGACTAGTGGGATACTTACTCTAAGCAAAGGGTATTAGAGGAATATGCAATGTTTGTGGTGGCCCCTACATGGGATCCCTTCTAGGACACCATCAAAGAACAATACTACCCTATTGGAAGCTACGAGGACTAGTACACCAGATGGAACACCCTAAGTGAAGAAAGGGACCAGACAGTACCAGATTTCACCAATATTTTCCATACCCTACGCACCAAATTGGGTATCAAAGACTCTAAGCATCATATGGTTCTCAAATACCGCAGTTGTTTGCATAGATACATTCAAACAGAAATGGATTTTTTGTACATCACCTCATTGGGCACGACTTATAGATACATGGTCAAGATCGAGCAAAAATTTAAGCAGAAAAGGCGATAGTTTGGATCTACAAACCCCTCACAGCTGAAGCAGGGAAAAGGCATCCCAAACCCACACAACAAGGGAACAAGTCGGGATGGCCACCCTTAAGACAACTAGTCTAAGCCACAACACAAGAAGGGAAATGAGAAGATGAATAAGGACATGGGAAAATGGTGTGAGTACCATAAAATCCCTTGGCACAACACCGAAGAATGTCACTCCAAGCAGTCACTCATGGCCGAATTGAAGGCTTCCGAGTCAGAGGTTGATTCTGATTCTGAATCAAATCCTGAAGGAGGGAAGCGGATTATCGATGTTGAACCCAGTGCCACTGTCACTACCACCAAAGTCTGACTAAGCAAACTAGAAGAACCAGAGGAAGGAAAATGCCTCTTTCACTCGCAGATGTGGGTAAAGGGGGCTCCCCTTCATTTCATTGTCGATAGAGGGAGTCAGAAGAACCTGATTTCAGCAGAGGTCGTCAAGCGGTTGGACCTGCCAACGACATCGTACCCACAACCCTACACCATCGGCTGGCTTCGCCAAGGAAGAGATCTATGTGTTAGCCAACAGTGTCGTCTGCCCCATGACATCAAGCCTTTCAAAGATGAGGCACTGTGTGATATTTCTCTCCTTGAAGTTTGTGATGTTCTTTTAGGACAACAATATTTTTGGAAGCGTCATGTTGTGTATGAGTCTAGACCTCACAGTGTTATTATTACTTTGGGTAGACAATTGTACAGGATACATGTTACACATGAAATTTGCACACCTAGGTACCTCGCCCTAAGTGTCGTAAGTGTCATATAAGTGTCTCATACACCTTGACACCATGGAATAACCTATGTCACAATCCCTAGTCAATGTGGAGGAGGGATATATTATATGAAGGCCAAAATACCAAGTGCACATGAATGATTATTAATATTCATGAAAAAAAAATAATTAATTGTGAGAATCAAGTGCACATAAATTATTATTAATATTCATGAAAAATGTAATGTTCTTGACTTGGCTAGTCTAGGAAATGCTACTAATGTGTGTAGGATCAAAGGTTTACAACATATAAATGATCATACAAATAATAAACATGATAAAGGATTGCAAAGTTTGTATTATGATATATTTGTGGATTACAAAATGGTCGAATGCGGTGGATAAATTGACAATACTCGACTAGATCAACAGACAAAGGATCTTAGCCAAAATACAAATAAGCAACTGCGGATGAATAAAATAACAACACTCGACTAGATCAAAAGACAAAAGGATCTTAGCCAGAATACAAATAAGCAACTAAAAGATAATACCCGGAATATGGGAGCACTGTGGAATCAATGAATAATGATGCAAGACTTGGATGATCTTCCTGGTGACTAGGGTGTGTCTTTCAACACCAAAATCAGCCAACTGGTGTCTTTCTCCTGGAATACACTGAACTATATCTCTTGATATGTGCCTCTTCTCCTCAATGACAAGTCATAATCTGCATAATGATGAATTAGGTCGCTGACCCTTCCTTTATAGCTTTCCAAAACCCTAAATCATGTTGAAACTCTAATTCACTGTTGACTTCCAAAACCCTAAATCACTGTTGAAACCCTAATTCAC
>JASDQU011442554.1:0-23442 GCA_032191745.1 Picea mariana | reverse complement strand
GTATTGTGAAGATTATGCTGGATATTTTACTGTTATTCTGCCATTTCTAGCATTTTATTTATATTCTGCATATTTTATATATCTGGTATCTTGCAATCCACCTCACATTTGGTTTCCTATTTTTTAGGGAAGGTGGAGGATCTCATGGATGGTTGAAATATTTCCTCCTTAAAATCCTTGAGATATATTTCCTCCCTAAAATCCTTAAGAGATATTTTCTCCCTAAATATCTTAGAGATCCCTTTTTAGTGGATCTGATGAGTGATCCTCTCCATGGTGGTTAAGCCTCCAAATCCTATATAATGAGGGTTTTCCATGGAGATGGGGGAGGAAAATTTGAGGTATCAAACCTATGGTCTTGGGAGAAATCTTTAGGATATCAAACCTATGATTTTGGGAGCTTTGTGCAAGGGATGGACGAGGAGGACTTGGAGAGGCTATTGCGACTTCAACTATGATTTGTAAGTATTTATTTTGATTTCTCATTAATATATGCTTGACCTACTCCTTGTTAATCAATGTATCTTTACATATGTTGTCTATTATAGATGGATTTGATTAGACTAATATTATAGAGTAGAGTAGGAGTTCTTCATCTTCTTGTTGTCCATTGCATTGCAGGTGTCGAGCGATGCCAAGGAGCTCGAGGATCAAGATCAAATTGGAGCACCGAGGAAAAACATCGGAATAAGGTGCATCACACTTTATTCCTTATCCTTATCTTTCCGATTGGGTAATTAGATTCAAAGGGATATTAATTTCCAATGTTAGCATCTTTCTATCTTGGTATAGGGGCCTAGAATCCAAGAGGAGATTCACCTGTCTGCAGGGGAATTTTCCTACAACAGAAATTAGCAACTCCATTCAGGATCGAAATTGATTTGTCTTTCCTTGAATTTCCCCTACCCTTTTCCCACCTTTTAAATCAGTTTTACTGTTTTTTTATGATCCAATGCCTTTCTCCCATCTTCACTAGCAATTTTACCAAGTTCTGTGAATTCTGAGTGAGTTTTTCTACATTTTTTGGCTCTGTTTTGAGTTTCTAGGAAGATCAACGCCCCCTTGTAGGCCATATCAGAGCGTTGATCTATAATCAACGCTCCCCTACATTTATTTACAGAGCGTTGTAGCACTATGTGCCCTTGAGTTAGGGAGCGTTGATCTCCTTTTTTGAGGTTTTATACCTTTTTCTCATCAGATTTTTGCAGCATGTTTTGTAGAGATCCTTTCCAGGGTTTGCACTTTGGTTTGAAAAGTTGTTTGGGTTGATATTTGATACTTATCACTTTTTATTGTCTTGATTTGGTCTTGAAATTTTTTCAAAAATGTGAAATTTCCCTTTCTAGCAACTTGTTTTGTCAGGACAATTGAGTATTTTCTCTTTCTCCTTGTTTTTTCTTGGATTTTTCTCTGCATTTTCTTGTACTCCTTTAATGTTTTCCAGTTGTTAAATAATTGATTGAGTTCTTTCTAGAACAAGTTTCTACTTGTTTTATTTCATTTCTCATTGCTTTGAGTGCATGCTTTGTTTGAATCCCTTTTTGCTTCGTGTCTTTTGCATCTGCATCCGACTCTTTCTTTTAATTGAAAGTAGCGGAGCGTCAAAGGATTTGCATTTATTTTATTTATACATTAGAATCAAGCAAAGAAGATAGTTTCATTCTTGATTTTGGGTAGTGAAACTAGCTTGCATTTGAAGTAGTGAAATTGCATGGTTTTTGGTGTACAGTTTCTTTGGATCATGTAGCGAAATTGCATGGTTTTTGGTGTACAATCTCTTGGATCATGTAGCGAAATTGCATGGTTTTTGGTGTACAGTCTCTTTGGTGTGCAGTGATACAGTCTCTTTGAAGTAGCAAAATTGCATGGTTTTTTGGGGGGGCAAGAATCATGTATTGATGTACAATCTCTTTGGATCATTTCTTGAGGATCTTCATATTAATGAGTTTTCATAAAATTTTGGGACATTGTGCATCTAGGAATGATAAATGTTTTCTCCTTCTCGTAATATAGCTTTCATCGAAGTGAAATATTTGCATTCTCATTTCTTTGCATTGTTTAGAGTCGTTCAAAACATCATTTAGTCCACGCCATTTTCCTCTTGAGTAACAACAGCCTTAAAATTCAAGCGCTAAACTAAAATTGATTAAACATTTTTATATTTTCTAGTAGCAAACCTACATTAGCTTAGGGTGTAGGGATTTGGAATAGGTGTGAAAGATAACTTTCCAGAGCTGTAAACAGACATAGTATCTTGTGATAGGGAGAGTTTAAATCCACTTGCTACATTTTGTCCTGGGAATTCCTTCTTACACAAGGGTCAAACACGAGGTCGCATTAGGGCCGACAGAGTTACTCACCCTGCTTTGTTGGTTTTGGTGTATAGATTGCGCGTATTATTGGCGGTCACTTGAGAAGAAAATCCTATGGGGACCTTCTTGAGTCGATTTCGGGCTTAGATACCCTACCCTTGCGCGTGGATCAGAATGTCAACTGCTTCCCCGGGCATCACTGTCATAATTGGTAACCTTGGTAACCTATCTCTCTAGGGTCTTTACACGAGGTGATTGTGGAGGGACAAGTATTCACTGTACCTAGAATCGACGTTGGCCAAACTCACTCGGGATCCTTGGAGGGTATACCCACGATTATGTGTGGGAGTTTTCACCAAGGTGTAAGTCCGTTAAGGAGGTCGTCAACGTAAATTTTCCACCCGCTCTATCTCATCCCCTTCTTATATTGTTCTCGCGACATTGGATTTCATCACCAACTAGTGCGTTCATTGTGAGAAGGTTTGGTTTGCTTGCTTTCTTCCTATATTTTTAGCGTGTGTTCTTTATTTTCCCTAGAAGACTCTAGGTTGGATCTGTGTTTAATGGCATCGATTCCTGGAACTACCAATGGAGCAACCTCTTCTCCGGGGCAACCTTTTATTTTTCCTTCTTACAGAAACATTGGTCCTCCTTACATCGCTACTTTGAGCCTTCTAGATCTCACAATTGGGTTACCGGTATGGTTGTTTTCCACTCTGGTAATCTCGAATGCAGCAAGTGCTTCATATGTAAGAACACCACCCACACATCAACCTCATGTCAACCTTTCTCCTTCTTCATCCATGAGGTCTCCTTCCCTTTCTCCTTCTTCGCCTAGTGAAAGCTCTAAAGCGAGTAGCCAGGTTGATAAGAAGAAGAAGAAATGGAAAGAGAAGAAGAAGAAGAACCAAAAAGGGACCAAGCCTCCAACTACATCAGATGTTGGATCCAAGCAACCAGCTATTGTTAATCTTATTGGGAGTGTTGATGAGGTCGACAAGATTAAAATGAAGAATCTGAAACTCAAATTCCCTTGCAGTCTTTGTAAGGGTGACCAATTTCTGAGGGATTTCCCTGGTCTTCCCAATGTCTTAGAAATGTGGTCCTCCACGTCATCGGCCCCTGCTAGACATGTTGGTGACGCCCCGTCAACTAGTGACGTTAAGGTTGGTAAGAAGAAGAGAACTATCAAATTTCCTTGCATGTTATGCGAAGGTGATCATTACTCTCACCTTTTTCCTCATATGAACGAGGCTTCTTTTATTTTGAAAAGCTTCAACTTCCAACTAGTTATTGTAAGATTCCTCCCAACCCATCGTTAGTTCATGGAATGGTCAATCTGGTTCCATCCCCGGTTAGTCCGGTTGATTAGGTGGTCAATTTGGTTTCATCCTCGGTTGAACCACTAACCAAAGTAGTTGATCCAGTTCTCTTATTGATCAACCCCACTTTTCATATGAAAAGTGAAACCCAAGTGACTGATCCAGTCCATTCATCAGTCAGTCCCACCCCTCATCCAAAGAGTGCCAAAGTGGTCGATTTGGTTCTGCCATTGGTCAATCCCACTCCTCCCTTGAGGAGTGCCAAAGTGGTTGCTCTGGTTACATCATCGATCAATCCCACTCCTCCTATGAAGAGTGCCAAAGTGGTCAATCTGGTTCTACCATCGGTCGATCCCACTCCTCCTTTGAAGAGTGCAACCAAAGTGGTCGATCTGATTCTACCACTCGTCAATCCCACTCCTCATTCAAAGAGTGAGGATGTCGCTTAGTTCTACCTCGTTAATATTGATTCACCCGGACAAGAGGTCATTATGCCTGTCTCGATGGCACCCCCTTCAAGCAATCAGATGATGTATATTGATTGGAATCATTTGACAGAACCCCGTCTTTCTTCTTACGTGCCTTTCCAAATCACCATGAAGGTTTTTGATAGGAGTATTCCTAACACTGTAATAGATGAAGGTGCTTCTATTAGCAAGCTTTTGGTTCCCCGCAGCTTGCTCCCGTGACTCAGAATCGGTTGACCTTTGACAGAAGATCTAGTCAACCTTTAGGGATCCTTCCTCAGTTTCTGGTTACTTTGGGAGGAAAAACGGTCTATGTTGATGTGATGGTAGTTCACGACCCCTTGGAATTTAACTTGCTTCTCGAGCGAGACTATATTTATTCTATGAGATATTTTGTGTCCACTCTTTTTCAAGTGATGTGTTTCCCTCACAATGGAAACATAGTAACGGTCGACTAACTTTCATTCATTGACCCTCATCTGATGGTCAACCATCTGCCTTCCCTAAATGGTCCATACATGCCAGCGATGTCTGCCCCACCAAAGGTCAATTATGTAATGACCTGCCCCATGCATTCAACCCTGCACGAGAGGGAATATCTCCATTCTCCTGACTTATATTTGGTCGTTGAAATGGTCATCTCTTTGATAGGGTTGTTAGAGCTAGATCTCTCTACCCTTATCGAGGTTGTCGACATGTATTCCTTCCAGAGTACTTTTCTTCCATCTAGTGAAGATCTCCTAGAATCCATGATTGACGTTTGTCCCTTGACATGTATTCCTTCCAGAGCATTGTCCTCTTGGAAGACATGATCAAGAAGAGGTCATGAGCATAGTTTTACTTCTCTGTGGAAAGATTGTTAAAAAATGAAATAGAAGCTACGAGCATAGTTTCACTTCTCTGTGGCAAGATCATTAAAAAATGAAATAGAGGTCATGAGCATAGTTTTCTTCTCTGTAGAAAGCTCATTAAAAAATGAAATAGAAACCTCGGGATTGAACCTGGAGCCTTGAGCATAGTTCTTTTCTTGTGTCAAGCTCGTTAAAAAATGAAACATTCACCTCTCCTAACAAGTCGAGTCTTTCGTTAGGTCTTGTATTTGAACCTTCATTTCATCCACCCTTATCCTTTTTCTCCATCTAGTATAGAAAATTGGTGACAACCTCAAAGGTGGTGAATGAATTGAAGCTTGGGGGGGCATGTCTCCAGCCTTTGATTATTAGTCTGGAGTTAAGCCGCTAGCTTTTCAATCTGGGGGTAGAGTACCAACCATCCATGGGTATCCCTACCTTTGGAAATTACGTTGGGAATTTACAAGCATAAGCTTAATTTTGTTTCAAGCTTGTGTAAAAATGAAACCAATACCGAGCTTAGTATTCGTTCTTTCTCATGATCGAAAAAACATGAGAATGTAACCGAGTAGAATTTTATCACTTTTTCAAACTCGTAAAGGTTATACAAAAAAGGAACCCCCTAGAGTCTCCTTTAAGCTCTTTTCAGACTCTCTAAACATGAAAAGATTGTCGACTGATCTTGCTTCCTTTCACACTCATTTAAAAGGTTTTGAAAGGGTGTATCCCAAGTATCAATTTATCTCTTTTTCGGACTTCAAAGACTGGTATTACGAAAAATGACAACCCTGGAGTCATCTTTAAGTTATTTTTAGACTCTCTAAACATGAAAAACCAGCGAGTTTTCCTTCTATGGACTCATTAAAAATTACACATTGAAGGGCCCATATGGGACCGAAACCTTACTTCTTCCAATTCGTTAAACAAAGGAAGAGGAACTTACCGAATGTGAGTTATATCGAGCATGTGTTATCCTCCTCGAGCTCATTAAATTAAAAAGAGGTACTCTTATCTGGGTGGGGGAAAAATTGAAGGAAGTGGGTCAAGTTTTTGAGAATCCTTTATGGCATCTTTTGTCACCCTTGAACATGGCACTTGTTTGCGTCTCATCTTATAGTTGGGTAATCCACTTGTCTCTAAGCCATACCAATTCCATGTTTCGCCATACTTTTTCATCCAGTCAAAGAGTGCTCTTATTGTCATCACATTACATTTTAGTACTCATCGAGTCAATGCTGCCAAGTCAGTTGTCATGCCTCATCATGTTCAAGGGAAGTTTCACTTCAAACCATCCATCTGCAGTATTGCAAGTTTCCATTTCATGTGGCAGTCCATACTCATTTGATTTACCATCTTACATCACTTCCCTAGGTCAGTTTCATGTCGTTGATGGGGGATACATCAAGGCCCTCCTTTGACGAGTCTTTTCCTGTCGACTTCAACACATCATCCGTGAATTAGACTTAGAAACCAGTTAGTACCTTGGGACCTGCATGCCTCAATGACGGGCCTCCTCACTTCCAACAATGGGTTTACATCATTGACCTTTGATCAGATGATTCCATGAATGTTCTACCTCAACTCATTTATTCACATTCACTGGAATGTACTAGGGTACCTTGGGAGTCATTGACATCACTGGTGATTTCCCTCACACTTGTTAACGATTTACCTCAATGGCTGGTAATCAAGTGGTTTCTACCATGTTCGACATCAAAACATATATTCGCATGGCTAGATTCGTACAATATCAAGATTGGGATGAAGACCCTGGGTTGAGCATTCAGTCTGTTAAATTTCTTTGCCCGGGATGCGAAGGAGATCATTTGATCATGTTGATTTATAGACCGTCACATAGATCCACATTGTATTGGTCTGTGGATATGTTTTATCATCTCGTAGACCCATTTTGTATTTCTCATGGCTACGATCAGTTCATGTCATGGAGGTATGGATCCACATTGTATATTTGGTGGCCATATCCTTAATCAATATTTTTTCATGGATCCGCAGTGTATTGGTCGATGGTCATGCTTTGAGTCATATCGTATTCCAAGCATAGGTATGCTTGCCTCGAAAATGGAACATTTTTTAATATTGTTTGATGGTTGTTTGCAGCTTCTTCCAGGTTCTCCAACTCCACACCCTTGCATTAAAGATTTGTAAAGTGTTTCTGCCATCATTCTCTCTTATGACCTCACACTTTATGGGGCATTCTGTTACACATGAAATTTGCACACATAGGTACCTCGCCCTAAGTGTCGTAAGTGTCATATAAGTGTTTCATACACCTTGACACCATGGAATAACCTATGTCACAATCCCTAGTCAATGTGGAGGAGGGATATATTACATGAAGGCCAAAATACCAAGTGCACATGAATTATTATTAATATTCATGAAAAAAAAATTAATTAAGTGTGAGAATCAAGTGCACATAAATTATTATTAATATTCATGAAAAAGAAATTAATTAAGTGTGAGAATCCACCTCACATTTGGTTTCCTATTTTTTAGGGAAGGTGGAGGATCTCATGGATGGTTGAAATATTTCCTCCTTAAAATCCTTGAGAGATATTTCCTCCCTAAAATCCTTGAGAGATATTTCCTCCCTAAAATCCTTAAGAGATATTTTCTCCCTAAATATATTAGAGATCCATTTTTAGTCGATCTGATGAGTGATCCTCTCCATGGTGGTTATTCCTCCAAATCCTATATAATTAGGGATTTACATGGATATGGGGGGGGGAAATTCGAGATATCAAACCTATGGTCTTGGGAGAAAGCTTTAGGATATCAAACCTATGATTTTGGGAGCTTTGTGAAAGGGTTGGACGAGGAGGACTTGAAGAGGCTGCTGCAACTTCATCTACGATTTGTAAGTATTTCTTTTGAGTTCTTGTTGGCACAGGGGCGGACCCAGGGTTCAACACTTCAATCGATGCACCAAAAAAACCCTAACTACCAGCCCTTTCAGCAACACCTACAAAGCAGATGAAGTCTCACTCAAGATAGAGGAAGGGGGGTTGCAAGACTCAGATGTCTACAACCTAGCTAGGACATAGATCTGTGATTACAACACCTTAACAAAGCACTTAGCAGTTATCATTCATTAGTATTTAGCGTTTGTTTACAGCGCAGATAAACCCTAATTACAGAGCAGCGCAGTATTCACTCAGATCTAATACATTCAAGCACTAAGCACATCAAAATAGGTCAGATCTCATACTCATTCACATCACCAAGCACTAAGCTATCATATCAGATACATCTAAGCATACGTTATTACACTAAGCATAAATCACATGAACAATATAACAATCATAATGCACAAAGCAACCATAACACAGGATATACGTGGTTCACCCCCAGCCTAGGGATACGTCCACCAACTCTTTTTCTCTTTATTGCCTTCTGTCAATCATCTACATGCACAAAGCCACAAGGTCCTACTCCGCATAAGACAGGAGATCTGTGTGCACTCCACCAGATATTCCTTCCCCGAGTTAGGTTACAGCACAAATCCCTACAGAAGATTCGTACATCCACTTGCACTTAGCTCTGCAAGTGTTCAACACAGCATGCACAAAGCATTTACAACTATCACTTGCACTTAGCACAACATCACAGACATAGCTCTAGTGTCTCTTCTTACATTGCCTAGACATCTATTTATACATTTAAAAAGGGCCTAAACATGGGTAAACCCATGGGCCAACATCCCCATGCCCATTACATAAGCCCAAAACCCAAAAATCCCTAAACAAGGGGTCGAGATCCCTCTATCTCTTCTTCGAATTGCGCTCCACCTTCTGCAGCCTGTCGAAGTCCCAAAAAGAGGTCAAACATGACCAAGGTTCTTCAAAACTTAGTCAAGGGCCAACATGCCCCCAACACTCACTTGTGACTTGTCCCGAGTCACTCTAATCTGGGTAGCTCCTTCTCAAAATCCTCGAGCTTGGCTTGAGCTGCTTCGACCTGCTGCTTCACCAGGGCTTCTTGCTCGGGTAATTCCTAAATAAATGGCTCGTTCACATGTCCTTACAAGCGTTGTTCGACTGGAGTAACTACTTGTTCTATATCTGCTCCTCGTCCTTCAATCTCCTCAAATAGTTGGCAAGCTTTTTCATGGACTGGTTGGAGCCTCTGAGTCACTTCCATGACTTTTCTTTGTATGGTATGGACTTGTTGTTGAGCAGTACGTTGTTCCTGGGATATTTTCATCCTCTCAAATGCTGACAGGAGTTTCAACTGCACCTGTACTGTTGTTTCTTGCTTCTTTGCCTCCTGGAGCTATGACTCCAGTGTCTTTAGTTCAGGGTCCTCAATAAGTCACTCATAAGTCTGTGCACTTCTACTTCTAATTTGTTTACATTCCAAAACTAAGGATTTGATTCTCTCAACTGCGCTCTAGGTAGTTTCTTCTCTTTGGTATCGCACATCCTACGGAGTGCTTAGTATCGTTTGTAGCTCTAGATCTACTATTCTCTGTTGAAGTTGTTGGATGTCTTCAGCAAGCTTCGCTACTTGATGCTCCAATAGGTCTTCCTCCTTTTGCTCTAAGCTCGTCATAGAGCGAAGTGCTCTGTTGACTGCTTCTTTGACTCCAATATTATCTGTGAGCAACTATTCTTTCTCTTGTTGGATCTGCGCTCTCTCCTCTTCAAACTTGGTTTGGAGGTTGTCCTTCTCCTATTGCGCAACTCGTTGTTGCTCTACAACTTCCTCTTGTGCTTGCTTCAGGGCCACTATGGCCTATTCTTTTTCTTTCTATGCGTGACGAAGGCAAGCTTCAGTCGCATCAGCTATTCTGTGGAGTTGGGTAGGCTCATCTCCTAACTCTGGTTCTTTTGATGGCGGGGGTGCAGTGGACACTGCGCGGCTGGAGTGAAGGGCATGTTGTACCCCTTGCAGTTCTGCTTCAATCCTTTCATACATGGTCTCTTGATTGGCTTCATTTTTCTGCAAAATGTCTTCTGAGGCATCTGATACAGTTGCGATGATGGAGTCAAAGTCATCGAGCGTGAGCACATTCTGCAGTTTGGTATTACTAGATTTGGACTTCTTCCGTGATGTGGGTTTCGTGGGAGAAACCTTTCTTTTGTTAGACGGCTCTGCATCATCAGGGGGATTCTGTGGTGGTGTTACTTCTCCTTGCTTTTTCTTGTCTTCTTCTCCATTGTTCTCTTCTTTGTCTACTTCATCATCACCTCCTCCGCTAGGTGATTCTAAAGCAGTCTCTTCTGATGCATTGTTCAACTTCTGTACCTCTTATGTCTTCTTCCTTCTGCTAGTTCCAGGTGTATCATACCCTTCGCAAGTGACCACCGAGATTCTAATTAGTTCGGGGTCAGACAGTTCTGCGGGGTCAACAGGGATAAGGAGCTCTACAGGCAATTCCTTAGTTATTTCTTCTAGGTCCTCCTCTGTGAGCTTGTAATAAATCGGTAGTACTTATTTGTGTTCATCTCCATGTGCAATGATATAGATAAAATGTTTGTCTGCATGGAACTTCAAAAATGGCATGAACCTGTGCAAGGTGTTCAGCGTCATATGAGGGACAACCTCAATAGCCCTCTTTAACTGCAGGTAATAGGTGTGGAACACCGTGTTTGACTGCCATTTTTTCCCATGTCGCTTGAATACCAGAGCGTGGTGAACTTTGTGGCTAAGGGTTTGAATGACTCTATTTCAGGGAAGGTCACAGCTTCTAGCATTTCCCAAGCAATGAACGCGATGAGGATCAACAACCAACTAAAATGGAACTCATAGCCCTGATCCTGAGCTTCATGACAGTCTTGTTCGAACTGGTTCACTAAGTAGCTTGCCCCGTTCATTTGTATCCCCTCCACACATTTTCCTACGAGGTCAACAACAAACCCTGTGACCTGTGTGGGTCTGTTCTTTCTTACTAGCTTACCAACAATCAACTGGCAAGCGAGGTGCACTGCACCATTCTGGATGGAGGCTACCTTATAGCCTCACTTCCCCTTCTCCACATCGTCGTAGATATCTTTAATCTTTTGCGCCATGGTGCGGTCTGCAGCCTTTCCTGGATAAAAGCCTTGCGGGTCTAGTCCCTGCATGCTCAATCCGGTGATCCGATGGATCAGCGTCGGGTCGACGGTGATGCATCTGTCTAGCCATAGATAGCTTCCATGGAAGCATGATAGCAGGAGCTTAACGCACGCATTAACCTCCCGGTGCCTTCCAAAATGGGGTATCTTCATTATGTTCAGAATAGTGGACTGTGCGAGGTCCATAGTCCATGGTTGGGGGATTATCCTCGACTTGTTCCCCTTCATCCTAGTCAAATACCCGTGAGGGGAGATCATGTTGTAGTTCTTGCAGTCCCCTAGGTTGAATTCATTGATATTTAATGTCGTGATCTTATACAGTTGTGGTTTAACTGAACGTATCCACTTCGGGAGGTACGCAGTAATCAGAGTGTAATCGAAGTCCCTCGGGACACTGTCGTGACTCACCGTGTTGGCCAGAGGTGGGATGTAGTCGGGCATGATGGATGGGGTTAACTTCACATTTGCCAAGTCATCGCGATGTTTGGTGTGTTTCTCAGTCACATCTTGGGATGGTCCAGATCCACGAGCAGTCGACGGGGAGGCTTGCACTCCTCTCGTCGATGAAGCTTAAATCCCTGCGGACAATACTTTTTCAGCCATTAGTTCAATTAGGATTTCTTCTACTAACTTTTCTACAGCGTTGAGTTTGTCCGACATGAACGCCTGATATCGAATAACTCAAGTCGATGAACAAACGCTCAATGCAATAGAACGGGTGGTGAAGTCTCAATAAACATAGCGTGATAACAATGAGTTCTCTTGTTGGCTTGGATACAATTCGTAAAAGTGTTCTTGGCGCAAAAGTCGACGGAATAAGTAGGCAACGATGTAACAGATCCCTCCAATGGACAAGAATCCTTCATCAATGCAGTTATGTCTGTTATGGCGTGGTCCCAACGATCCAATGGCGAGCTTTCTGATCATAACTGTTGTTATAACCATTCGAGAGTGTCAATCTAACGGTCATAATTCCTCCAATGGTTATATTGCTTTGCCATGGCGAAGTGCCAATCTGAGTTACTCTGATATTCCGACGAATTTCAAGTTCTGGAGACCTTCCTTCTACGAAGTCTTCTCTGGAACTTCCTGTAATTTCTCCAACTTTGCTTTATTCTTGTTGAGCTTTCCAGCCTTCTTCCCTATGATCTATGTCTCAGTATTCCTCTTTCCATTTTGATTCTTATCTTCTCTTGGCATAGTAACTTCGTGTTGTTGGTGGTATTTCCTAGGGTTCAAGGGCAATACTTCTTCTTTGTTTGGGGTAGGTTCTCTACTTTCCTATATAGACAGGTGTTTCAAGTCTTCATGTGTTCTTTCAACTTCGACATCCATATTTCTGGTCCTTAGTAGCTTCGATTGGTTTTCTTGTTCTTTCAGTAAGTGTGTTATTCTCTTAGCCATGAAGTCTCTTATGTCTTGCTTTTTCTGTTCTAGAGCTTCCTCTTCTTTTCTTTGGGTCTAAACTTTCTCAATCCAGGTTTTTCCTAGTAACATAGAAAATGGGGCCTTGTTCTCAATAAATTTAACAACCTCAAATTACTCCTCTGTCGAAGTTCCATGAGCACTCATAGATGTTTGGGTAAGTCTTCCACATAGGGTTATCAGTTTTCCTCTAAATAATCCTATTCCTCCCAATGAAGGAATCATAGCAGGCTTTCCCAAAATTTCCTAGGTTCTTTCTGTCATGATATTCACCTATGTTTCCTCATCCAGAACACAGTCTAGGTCGAAGTCTCTTATTCTTGTTTCTATGCACTCTTTTTCTTTGAAGATCTCTGATAAGTTGATATCTCTTTGATCATTCAAGGTTTCTTTCATTTGTAGTAATACAATCTCTGATTCTTTCTGGGGTTCTGCCATGGTCTTAGTTTCTTGACCTTCCTCAGGGTTTTCATGTCTCATATTCATTCTTTCAACCTTAGCAATCATTCTAGGGAAATCCAGAACTTCATGGTCCATATCTTTACAACAAAGACAACTAGGTCTTCTACCAGGGCATTCCTTAACAACATGTCCCAGTCTTCTGCAACTGTAACAAAGAGTTAATCCTCTCTTTCTCTTAAATGATCCCCAACCTTTCTGGTACTGTGCACTAGGATCATAGTGGCTAACCTGCAAAAAATTCTTCCTAGGATCTTGCATCCATTTGTTAGTCCAAACATTCTTTCTATGCATAGGAATAACATATATTTCATTATTTCTATCAGATCTACTCATATCAAACCTTCTTTCGTCTAGTTGTGCCCTAATTTTCAGACTAGGAAAAAATTTATCAAAAATACCTAGATCCATACTTTCAAAACAAAAATTTCCACTTCTCTTACCTTTAACAGAGCACAAAGCTTTCAGATCTTATCTTTTCAATCAAAAATTTTCACTGTTCTTACCTTTATCAAATCACAAAGCTTTAAGATCTTACCTCTTTTCTTCAGATCTACCTCCTACAGAGCTTCACAAATCAAGTAGAGTATTGCGCACTTAGGGAAATAGATCTTCGCATAGAGCTTCCTCTTTTCCTCAGTTCCCAGCAATCACAGTTTCAAGTCCCGACAACAGAACCATTAGTTGGCACAGGGGTAGACCCAGGGTTCAACGCTTCAATCAGTGCACCAACAAAACCCTAACTACCAGCCCTTTCAAAAACACCTGTGAAGAAGATGAAGTCTCACCCCAGGTAGAGGCAGGGGGGGTTGCAGGACTCAGATGTCCGCAACCTAGCTAGGACACAAACCTGTGATTACAACACCTTAACAAAGCACTTAGCAATTATCATTCATTAGTATTTAGCCTTTGTTTACAGCACAGATAAACCCTAATTACAGAGAAGCGCAGTATTCACCCAGATCTAATACATTCAAGCACTAAGCACATCAAAATAGGTCAGATATGGTACTCATTCACATCACCAAGCACTAAGCTATCATATCAGATACATCTAAACATAAGTTACTTCACTAAGCATAAATCACATGAACAATATAACAACCATAATGCACAAAGAAACCATAACACAGGATATACGTGGCTCACCCCCAGCCTAGGGATACGTCCACCAACTCTTTTTCTCTTTATTGCCTTATATAAATCATATATATGCACAGAGACACAAGATCATGCTCCGCATAGGACATGAGATATGTGTGCACCCCACCAGATCCTCCTTCCCCGAGTTAGGTTACAACACAAGTCCCTACACAAGCTTCTTACATCCACTTGCACTTAGCTCTACAAGTGTTCAACACAACATGCACAAATCATTTACAACTATCACTTGCACTTAGTACAACATCACACACATAGCTCTAATGTCTCTTCTTACATTGCCTAGACATCTATTTATACATTACAAAAGGGCCCAAACATGGGTAAACCCATTGGTAGACATCCCCATACCTGTTACATAAGCCCAAAACCCAAAAATCCCTAAACAAGGGGTCGAGATCCCGCGATCTCTGCTTTGAATTGCGCTCTGCCTTCGACAACCTCTCAAAGTCCCAAAAAGAGGTCAAACATGACCAAGGTTCTTCAAAACTTGGTCAAGGGCCAACAGTTCTCATTCATATATGCTTGGCCTATTCCCTTCTAATCTGTGTATTTTTACATATGTTGTCTATTATAGATGAATTGATTAGAATAATCTTATAGAGTAGAGTAGGAGTTATTTTTCTTCTTGTTGTCCATTTCATTGCAGGTGTCGAACGGTGCCAAGGAGCTCGGGGATCAAGCTCAAATTGGACCAACGAGGACAAACACCGGAATGAGGTGCATCACACTCTTTTCCTTCTCCTTCTCTTTATGATTAGGTAATTAGATTCAAAGGGATATTAGTGTCCAATGTTAGCATCTTTCTGTCTTGGTATAGGGGTCTAGAATCCAAGAGGAGATTCACCTGTCCGCAGGGGAATTTTCCTACAACAGTACCAGAGGTAGCGTTGACTACTGCTATGTCTTTAATCTCTACTAAGCAATGTATTAAGGTCATCTCACAGACCAGGAAGTTCATCTTCTTTGTGATCTGTGCTCACAGTAAGCATAAGGTCATTGCCACATCTGTGGCCTCTACCCATAGCCTCTCTTTGCAGCAGAAGTAAGTGGATGGAATCGTAGAAGAATACAGAGACATATTCTCCTCACCTACAGGGGTACCGACACACTACCAAGTCAAGCATCCAATTGATCTGACCCCTGACACACCTCTACCTAATGGACCAGTCTATCGTCGCTCGTTGATGGAAAATGACGAATTCAAGCAACAAATCCAAGAGATCCTTTAAAAGGGGCACATCATACCTAGATCCTCCCCTTGTGGAAGCTCGATTATACTGGTGTAGAAGAAGGACGAGACGTGGTGACTCTACATTGATTACAAAGCCTTAAACAAAATCATATTCAGGAACCGGTACCCCATTCCCAGGATTGATGACCTTCTTGACCAACTCAAGGGGGCAAATTTCTTCAGCAATATTGACCTAAATTATGGCTACCACTGGGTTCCCATCGAACCAACTGATGTATGGAAGATAACCTTCAAATCTAAAGAAGTTCTCTTCGAATGGCTAGTCATTCTCTTTGGCTTAACAAATGCACCAGCCACTTTCATGAGGTTGATGGATGATTTATTGAGACCCTTCACCAACTCCTTTGAGGTGGTATATTTGGATGACATCCTCATCTTCAACAGAACATGGGAGGGGCACATGCGGCATATTCAACAGGTTTTGAGCACTCTACGACAACACAAGTTATATGCCAACTTGGAAAAATTCTCTTTTGGCATGCACAGTGTCCAATACTTGGGCTACATTGTTGATGAGCATGGGGTACATGTTGATCCAGCTAAGATCCAACTCATTTGTGACTGACCAGCCCCGACCACACTGACTGAGCTTGGGAGCTTCTTGGGACTATCCAACTTCTACCAATGGTTCGTGTTGGGATTCTCCCATATTGCATGGGCCCTCAGCTAGGTGACCAAGGGCGGTGGTAGGGCCAAGTTCGTGTGGGGGAAGGAACAACAAAGAGAATTCAATGATCTGAAGCATCACTTGTGCTCAACTCTAGTACTCTCCTTTCCCGATCTGTAGCAACCGTTCGAGATTAAGACCGATGCATGTCACTATGTTGTAGGCACAGTTCACACTCAGCATGATCATTCAGTGGCATACCATAGTGAGACACTCTCAGATACTGTCTGGAAATACCCCACCTATGACAGGGAAATGTATTCCATTGTACAAGCTTGTCGTTAATGGAAACATTACATTCTGGTAAAAGAGATGATCATACACATTGATTGCAAGCCTCTGCAATCAATGACCGCCATCAGAAGTGGTCCACTTACCTGCAGCAGTTCCATATCAAGATCAAGTATAAGATAGGTATATCAAATCATGTCGTTTACTTCCTTAGTCGGCCTCCTGTGGTTGCACTCACCATTGTGCTCCATTCCTATGGACATGAAGCATATGAATGGCCCCAACTTTATCAGCAAGATCTGGACTTCGCCACCAACTATCATCTCTTGGGTACAGGTGCGACTGTCACCGATTTTCACATGAAAGATGGACTCTTATGCCACTTGGGCCATATCTGTGTTCCTACAAGTGAGCGTGCAAAGCTAATTTGGGAATCCCACTACAGTCGAGTGGCAGGACATTTTGGTGTGGATAAAACTGTGGTCATTCTTCAGAAACGTTTTTATTGGCCAAAACTTCGACAGGACGTCAGCAAGTATATCAGATCTTGCACTGCCTATGCCATTGCCAAGCCATCCATCAAGAAGAAAGGATTATACACCCCTCTTCCTATTCCCAAGAAGCCTTGGGAATCCATCTCAATGGATTACATGTCTGACCTACCATCCACCAAGCAAGGAAATGACTGTGTATTTGTGGTCGTTAATTGGTTTTCGAAGATGGACATCCTCACAGCCTACAAGAAGAATATCACAGCGGAAGATACTGCCAAGATCTTCTTCAAACAAGTGTGGGTCCACTTTGAGATACCCCAGACCATCATCTTTGACCAAGATAGCAGGTTCCTCAGCACATTTTGGTTGAGTCTCTGGTCACTGTTGGACACCAAGCTCACCAAATCCACTACTTTCCACCCCCAAATCGACGACCAAACAGAGGTCATCAATCGAATGATTGTGCACATCCTGCGCATGTACAATTCTAAACATCCAAGTACATGGGACGAGAGTCTCCCCTATCTTCATCACAGTTACAACATGTTTCTCCATAGCTCCACCGACCATAGCCCATTTCAGGTGGGTCTGGGATTCCAACCCTTGGGACCCATTGATGTTGCATTTCCTCTTGCCACTACAAAGAAAGACTCTTCCCATGATTAGTCTACGATCGACAAAGACACCAGATTCATTGAGCGGATTCATCACATCTGCCAACAGGTCCATGAGATTTTGCAGAAATCCAATGATAAGTACAAGCAGTGCCATGATCAACAAAGGGTACCACATCGATTTCAGGTTGGAAACAAAGTCTGGTTACATTTGCAGAAGGAGCGTCTCACAGGGCCCCATTGGAAGCTCCCCCCACTTCTCTATGGGCCTTACACTATCACCAAGGTTGTGGGTAGCAATGCTTTTGAGCTCAACACCCCACCCTTCCTTGGCCCGCATCCAGTTTTCAATGTGGACCTCTTTCGGCCATTTTTTCCACCATTATTGGACACCTTAGAGATCACGGAACAATTGACACCAACAGATCTCAACCCTGACTGCATGGAACAAGCATCCACTGATCAGATAGTGGACACACAGGTCAAGGGCACTCACCAGCAGAGGATCCAACTTTATCGGGTTGTCAAGGCAGGGCAACTCCTACACCAAGGAAAGTGGCTCACCCAGGGCCAAATCCAGCAGAATTTTCCTCACCTAATGGGGGAAATCAACACAATGGATACCATTGCTTCCTAAGGGGGGAGGATTGATCCAGGTGGATATTGGTGGCCACTCACCTATTCCAACTGGCTCCTCTTGTCCGTTTTTGTTCAGTATGTTCTTTTGTACTTCTTTGTAATTGTGGGTTCTACATTTTTGGGGCTGTCTGAATCCCCACACATCCTCCAGGTGGATACTGGTGGCCTCTTGCCTAATCTAGCTGGCTTATTTTGTATGTTTTTATGTCAGCACATCTTGTTGTACTTCCAGGGCCGTTTTGGGGAACTAAAAATTGTTTATTTTGTCTCACCACAGTCAAACTATAGATGGAGTTAGATTTTGATGGTGGAATGTGTATTCCTCTGAAATACCTTTCCAATGGGCTATCATGCACCTAAAATGGAGTTCGTATGCAAAAGTTATGACCCCGGGAAGTTGAGATGCCAACTTACCATAGGGGCCCACATGACTTTTGGCGTGTCACCTTCTAGGATTAGGTTTTTGGATGTCTAGTGTTTTGGAATTCATGAGTAATATCAAAAAGGCCTCCGGAACCTCTTTCTAATCATTCTTCTCAATGGATGTGTGTAGCAGCCACATCTCTTCTCGTAGATAGCTACTATCATTTTAACAAGTATTTTTAGTTCTGCAGTTTTACAGTTTCAACCTATTTCATTATTCAATAGAAGATATTGTTCACTAGATATCTGTGTTATTCTTTATATCTCTGTGTTTATTGTATTTATTTTATTAATCAATTCGTTCCACTCCTAAATCCAGATCAAATGGGTCCCGTGAAATCAATATCCCATTTATCAAACGGTTCTAGCATTGTGACTGGGAAAAACATCAGTTAATCTCTTCAATAAGGCTTCTCGGTCCTTTGAAAAACGTCGCATCGCTTTGGTGATCCATGCACATATTTTGGTTGATACCTCATATATCGTGTTCTATCATCTATCCAGAGCATCCTCCAAATCTGTGTCATAGGAGAGAACATTTCCCTAGCTCAATCCATCGTCGGATGTTGGATTCGCATAATCCTCCTTGTGCCTCGTGATGTTGTACATGTTTTCTATGATCGAACTCTACACATCTTCATTCATGAGCTCATTATATCTGTTGCCCTCATTTATATCTGACATTGCGACAACACGCAAGTTGTCTGTCTCAAAGGACATCTGTCGTTGGTTCAGGTTCAGTACTACATTGTTATTGAATGCCTAGTTAATGCCAAGTAGATTTGGGTAGGGGTATGAGTCATCCATGATATCAATCACCTCAAAGTTGTCTTTGGTATTTACCCCCTCAATGTTCACTTCCACTTTCTCTAGCCTACTAATAGGATATATTCTATATTGGTTGGCCAGACTAAGTTGAATATGGGACCACACCAAGTTTGGTTTCCCCATCAACTCCCAATATTTCTTTGGGAGGATGTTCACATCGGATCCCAGGTCCAATAACTCTGTGTTTATTGTATTCATTATGTTAATCAGTTCATTTTGCTCCTAAATCTAAATCAAATGGGTCCCGTGAAATCAATATCCCATTTATCAAACGGTTCTAGCATTGTGACTGGGAACAACATCAGTTAATCTCTTCAATAAGGATTCTTGGTCCTTTGGAAAACATCGCATCGCTTTGGTGATCCATTCACATCTTCTAGTTGATACCTCATATATCTTGTTCTATCATCTATCCAGAGAATCCTCCAAATCTGTGTCATAGGAGCAAACACTTCTCCAGCTCAGTCCATTGTCAGATATTGGATTCACATAATCCTCCTTGTGCCCCGTGATGGTGTACATGTTTTCTATGATCGAACTCTACGCATCTTCATTCACGAGCTCATTATATATGTTTCCCTCGTTTATATCTGACATTGCAACAACACGTAAGTTGTCTGTCTCAAAGGACATATGTCGTTGCTTCAGGTTCAGTACTACATTTTTATCGAATGCCTAGTTAATGCCAAGTAGATTTGGTTAGGGGTATGAGTCATCCATGATCTCAATCACCTCAAAGTTGTCTTTGGTATTTACCCCGTCATTGGTCACTTCCACTTTCTCTAGCCTACCGATAGGATATATTCTATATCGGTTGGCCAAACTGAGTTGAATAAGGGACCACACCAAGTTTGGTTTCCCCGTCAACTCCCAATATTTCTTTGGGAGGATGTTCACATCAGATCCCAGGTCCAATATGACATCACACATCTCATAGATTCTAAGTTCAGTTTTCATCTTAAACTCTCTTCACATGCACTTATGTATTCTCACCTAGTGCACATCTTGGTCTGGTAACGGGGTATAAATAGCCACAATGGTCTCCTCTTCTCCCATACATTTTGTTAACATGTGGGTCAATTTATTTGCAGCTTCAAGATCACCTAACATCCTAAGGAAATAGTTCAAGATGTCACTTACTTGGTTTTCTTATTCAACCTCATGGTAAGTGTTGTGTTGTGTTTCCTCTTGCGTCGTGTGTCACAGCTCTTCATGCATGCATTCCTCTTCCATGGCCTTCTATTTTTCATGTTGGACTTCCTAGTGCACATAGGCTTCTTCCCATGCCTTTTGTACCATGTGCGTAACTTCTTCATGCGTGTGGGCTTCCTCCAATTCCCTCTACATCGTGAACTGTAGCTCTTCACCCACTCTTTCTTCTTCCAGGGAACTCTTTGCATCACACAGAAGTTTATTTTGTTGCACGACATCGAACTTGGGAGGTGCTTGTGCTACTTTTTTGATCGTCCTTCTATATTCTAACCTGAAATTTCTTTTCATTATAGGTTGACTCCCGTATGAATTCCTCCTCAGCTCACCACCCATACATCAACTTATTCTTTTAGATTCTGACTGTCACACGGCTCAGCAGTCACCATATTGCAATTCCCTTTCGTTTTTTCCCATTTTTCCAACAAGTTTGGGCAATCCTCCATGACATGATCTGCATTGTGGCAATACTCACAGAGTTCATGCAGTTTGGTACAAAATTGTGATACGTGGCCTACTTCTCCATAGTTAAAACAAGTAGGTGGTCTTCCTCCACCACCATTGTACCATCTTCCTCTTTTTCATCCATATTTTCCTCTCTGTCCTCCTTGGTATCCTCCTTTGTCAAAGCCTCCATGGTCTCCACCCTTATGTTCTTCTTGTACCAGGAAAGCATCTGTAGTGTGCTCTTCATTAGCTACAGTGACCGACATTTGTTTACAACATGGCCCATGGATTTGAAAATATTTCAAAATGGAGTGTGTGTAGCCTTCTGATATTTTTTCAATGGTGGCCAACGAGGAGGTATATGGCCCCAATGTCTACAAATATCACACCACTCGATCTTTGGTCTGGTCAGAAATAGATTCGGTGCACCTGTCATTGTGTAACTTCCCAGTGCAAGGCACTCATTTCTATGGTGACCTTTAGTGAAACACACAATACACCACACATTCTCATGCACTACCTTCACTTTCGCTATATCTTGTAGTTGCATGGTGAGATTTGTGATATGATATTGTACTTGCGCCAGCCTTGTCAATGTCTCACCACCTTCTAGGGTAGCTTCTAGGCACATTGCAATTTCCACAACATCTGCTTGGATCGTCACCTTCTTCTAGGTAAGTGGGACTCTGATGTGGGAAAGAGTCCAACAATAAATCATTCTTGTTGTTCGACATCTTGGATATAAAATATTAGCCTATCTAGTAAAATCTTGAACAGTTCATCATAATCCCACATGGTTTCTCCAACTAGATGCTTGATCTATTTGAATTCTATGATGCATTATGATTATGACTTAGGATTTTGAAACTCCCTAAGTAGATCTATATTTATCTCCATCGGGGACCTTTCTTGTTCCACCGACGTTGTAGCCTTATACTTCATATACCATGTCAGAGCTCTTTCTCTGAATGTGGTCTCCAATTGTGCAATATTGGGTGCATCATCCGTGATTCTTTTCACATACCATATAGCTTCACACGTGAACCAATTTTGTTATGCATTGTCTCTTCTCATCCCATGAAATACTGGAAGCCTCAGAGTTGAATCTTGGTTCTCCATACTCAATCTAAAACTGTGTCTTCATAGCTAACTACTAGCTATGAATGAGGGGGATTTTGGAAATATATAAATTTACAACTTGAATCTACAGATTAACAATAATTTGAAGCAGAGATTTAAATTATATTTTTCTTGATATAAAACTTTGAACAGTTGACATATCATACAACCATTAACGAAGTTTTCCAAAATACTTAAATGACATAATCTCCTTTACATCAACCACATCACTTTGCTTTGATACCACAATGATGGCATAAGTGTCCTCATACACATGAATTTTATTAATTAAGGAAAATAAATTAAATAAATAATACAAGAGCTTACAATATCAACATTACTCTCGCATGAGAAGAAGAGAGCTTTAAATAAGCTCATCTTACTAATTTTCTAATATAATTTTGGTGAAGTTCTTATGGATTGATCTGTATTGAGCGTGTGATTCTTTTATTAGATGCATACATGTAGAATTTGTTTGTGACCATTCTGGGCATGATACCCTAAATTTTTTTCGTGATTTGGATCTGTTAAAACACATTTAGGGTTTTATACTGGTAACTTGACTAGAGTTTACTCAAGTTTTCTTATCTGATGATTAAGAGACTCAAATTTTTCATTTTTTGGTTTGGTGAACCAATTTATTTTGGGACCCAGTGTTGAAGCTTAATGGTTGTTGGTTAAATGTGTATTCCCACTAGACACTCACTTGGTTGAATCAAGTTATTGCATTGATGCCCCTAAAAGATCAATTGTATCCCTTTTTGGACAATTGACTGAGCTCGTGGTCGCTTAGTGGCTCAATCCAGAGTCTTTTTTATGAACATCTTTGTAGCGCACCCGCTGCGCCACTTTCTGATACTATGTTTAATCGCTCTGAAAAAGGAAACTTTAACACCACTCTATACAGGTGTTATTCAATCCACATGCATTTAAGCAAATAAACACATTCAAGCTCAAAGTACACATATTATTCACTGCTATAATTTACAAACCATAGCATTTCATACTAAATCATATACACAGCGGAAATCATGATAACATAAGCAATAGAGTCATGAAATCTATGAGTAAAACATAAACAGATACTTATCTTTATCAATGGTAGATTCCACCAACCAAGTGCAGGCCTTCCACGAACCTCCCAGCCTTAGACCACACTACTCATCAGCTCAGCAGTGGATCACCTCCGAGCTGGGACTAAGCTCCACCCCAAGGCAAGGAATCCTAGCTAGGCTGAGGTTACAGGGAAAACAACACTTAGAATCTAGAAGGATTCTTCCCAGGATGCCATCTTACGCCCACTACTACCAGACTCTCATTCCCCACATGCCTGTTCCGCCCGGGAGTATACACCTTCACAAGCACAGTCCATCGGTGCTAACCTCCCTCTCTGGGTCTCGGCAACAGGCCGGATCAGGAAGTCTCAGAGCCTGAAGCTGGTG
>JASDQU011442549.1:11656-23465 GCA_032191745.1 Picea mariana | reverse complement strand
AAAGCTTGACAACACAGATAATAATGAAGGAGAAATGATGGAAAGCTGACAATCAAAAATGAAAGAAACCTGTGATCTGTATTAGCATAAAAGTTTGAGTACAATAGCTAATCTTCTATCCAAAATCGAACCTCTAGAGCTCCAAATGTCTTTGGATTTATAGCCTCTTACAATCAGTTTCAGATCCTAAAACAATGGATCTGATATTCTAAAAATAGAAAGTCAAAACTAATTCACAAAAGATGAGAGATCCTCAAGATGAGGTCAACCTCTATCTTTTGGTCTTCAAACATTGGTTGAAAGTTGATGAAGTGTAGCCTAGCCTTCCAAGGCTCTTTGATCTGCTCCTTTGAAAGTGGAATTTGAATTTGATGATGTGTGCCAAAAATCCCTATCATTTTGCCCTTGAAAATCACTAAATCTAGTCAAAAAATGCCCCTTTGACTTTCATCTCCAAAATTGGCCCTCAAATTTTGCTATGATAATTCATAACTAGCTTATTGAAGAAGGATTCATACCATCCAATCCCAAAAATTCTTGATCTGGGCGAAAATTTGGCTATTCTGGCCATGACAGCTTTCAACAGCTAACTCACCCGAAAATCTGCTTCTTAGCTGCTGAAAGGCGCAGCTTTCCACAGCTAACTAGTCAAAAATTCTGCCTTCTGCGCTGTTGAAAGCGGACAAATTTTCAAAATCAAATTTCTCGATCATAAAAAATCAATTTTTCATATATGAATAGTCGATCAACATCTAGAGAATCTCAGCTTTCCAATGGTGTTGTCAAATCTTAATTTGGAGCTCAGGAAGGGATTGAAAAGTTCCCTGCAAGTTTAAGTATCATTTTTTCATTTGCAATTCAAAACCCCAAATGATCCTTTGTGAACAATGTCTGATATGGAAACAAAGATTTGATCTGATGTTGCCAACCCGAGAGTACAGCCTCTCTTAGCTGTTGATAATCTTGACTTTCCTCAGCGCGCCTCTTTGTAAGCCCCTGTTAGTTGCAGAAAGTATGCACTTTCCACAGCGCACCACTTTGTAGAAGACTCTCCTTAGCTGTTGAAAGCATGTATCTTTGACAGCGCGCCACCCAAGAACTGATTTTAAGAACCTTTTAAGATTTGACACTTTCAACAGCGCGCCAACTGATGAAACGATCTCCTTAGCTATTGAAAGTGGGCACTTTCTACAGTGCACAATGAACCTTTGAAAACAAGTTAGTTGTGGAAAGTAAAAAATGACAATTTGGAAAAAGAAGATTTTACAATTTAAATTATTTCTAAGTCAAACCAAAATCTAAAATTTTGTAGCTAAAAGACTCAACAATGAATTGAGGAAACTATCAATAGCCATGCTATCCACTATAGAACTTGACCAAAATGACGGTGCTATTTTGGGAGTTAACACTAGGTAAGAATGATAACACAAAGAGACAGCCTTTGAAATGTTGGGGTTGTGGAGAAGAACATTTGTTGAGGGACTACTCACATTGGAAATAAAACAATAGGAGGGTCTACTATGTCCAAGAGGCTACCACAGTCAATGATGTGGCTAGTAGCATGACACAAATCTATGAATCCTTGGATAATAGACAAGTTGACCACCCAGCTTCAGTGGTGGATATGGAAGGTATGATTACCAACCAACTAGTTTCCATTTTAATGAACCTGGTTCTAATCTAAGTTATGTTTCCCCTCAAACTATTGAGAAATTGATTCAGGTGGATATCGGTGGCCACCCACCTCTTCCAACTCGCTCAAAACAGTTTTCTGGCAATTTTGGCAATTTACTATTTTTAGTAGTTTTTAACTTTTGTGGCCATTTTGAGGGCCTAAATGAAGGTTATTCAGGATCAATCTTCTCAATGACATTTAAAGGCTCTTATTTAACCCCAAAAATCAATCTCCTCAATGATACCTTTCCAACGGGCTATCGTGCACCTAAAATGGGGATCGTATGCAAAAGTTACAACCCCGGGAAGTTGATGTACTAACTTACCCAAACGGGGCCCACATGGCTTTTGGCGCTTCATCTCCTAGGGTTAGGTTTTTGGATGTCTAGGTTTTTTGGCATTCCTTTTTATTGTAAAAAGGCCTTCAGAGGCTCGTTGTAATCATCTTCTTGCAAATGAGCGCAGACGTCACATCTCTTCTCAGAGATAAGCCGCCACCATTCCAGCAAGCTTGTTTTCTACTGCATTTTACAGTTTCAGCTTATTTCCTTATTGAATAGAAAACTAGTTTTATTGTATCTCTGTTATTTTGTGTTAAGCACATTTTAATAATTTGTATTCATTTCGTTCTTCTCATAAAATCTGTATCAGTGGTATTAGATCGGTCTGCTCCTTGTCGTCTTAATGCATGTCACCAACGAGATCAGGGTACAAAGAATTGGGTCTTGAGCTTATTTCTCTTGAGGAAAAAAGCTCTTGCATGCCCAAGCGACCTCTCATGGTAGGAGAAAAAAAATATTACAGGATAGGAGATCATTTCAAAATTTTGCTTGAGGAATCCCTCATGCAATAGAGGAACGAGATAATGGATAGTTTTGTGTAAATCCTTCGATGGCTACCAACAGGCGACGGATCTTCCTCAAGTGGAGGTGTTGCCCCCTACAAGGTACAAATAAATTTTGATATTCCTATATTTGAAGGTCAGATAGATGTAGATGTTGTAGACAAGTGGTTGAATCTACTATAAGGGTATTTTTTTGTCCATAACTTTTCAAATAGAGAAAAGATTTTTTTTGCACTCCTCAAAGTCATTCCCCGTGTCAAAGATTGGTGCGAAACTTTATGTGACCAAAAGGAAACAGAGGAACCCTCATTAATCACAGTCATGGCCACTTGGGAATCCTTCAGGGATGTTATTAAGGAACAATACTACCATGTCGAAAGTTATGATGACTTGTATACCAAATGGACCACACTGCAGCAAGAAAGAGACCAAGCAGTGCCAAAGTTCACAAATATCTTCCATACCTTGTGCACCAAGCTGGGTATAAAATATTCGGAGTGACATTTGGTGCTCAAGTATCAAGGTTCTCTGCACAAATACATCCAGACTAAAATGGAATTTATGGACATCTCGTCCTTGGGCGCGACCTATTGATATGTCGTCAAAATAGTGCAGAAGTTCAAACAAAAGAGGTGACAATTTGGGCATGGGAACCCCACACAGCAAAAGCCAGGAAGGGGCGGCCCCAACCCACAGAATAAAGGATAGAGAAAATGTGGACAGTATGAAGACAACCATTCCAAGACGCAAGCAAAGAAGGACACCATAAAGACAAAGAAAGATACCGAGAAGTGGTGCGACTTCCATAAGATCCCTTGGAATAACACTGTTGATTGCCGCTCAAAGAAGTCGCTAGTGGACGAAGTGAAAGACTTTAAATCAGATGTGGGTTCTGAATCTGAGATAGAACCAGAAAGGGGAAGACAGATCATTGACATGGAACCCAATGCCACCGTTGCTACCACCAAGTTCTATCCTGGTGAACCAAATGAACCATAAGAAGGTGAGCACCTCTTCCATTCATAGATGTGGGTAAAAGGCACCCCATTGCACTTCATTGTTGATAGTGGTAGATAGAAGAACCTCATCTCAGCAAAGGTCATCAAGCGTTTGGCCCTGCCGACAACGTTGTACCCACAACCCTAACCATTGGATGGCTCCGCCAAGGAAGCAATCTCTGCGTCAGCCAACAGTGTCAACTATCGTATGGCATCAAGCCCTTCAAAGATGAGGTATTGTGTGATGTTGATCCTCTCGAAGTTTGTAATGTTATTTTAGGAAAACCTTATTTATGGAAACGTCATGTTGTATATGAGTCTAGGCCTCGTAGTGTTATTATTACATTGAACAGGAAATTGTACAAGATACCCGAGGCAATCCCTCCTAGTGTTATTTCCTTCATCTCTGCAAAGAAATGCAAGAAGGTCATCTCTCAAACTGGGAAATTGGTCTTCTTCTTGATTTTCTCTTAGAATGAGCGAAAGATCGCAGCCACATCCAAGGCCTTCACGGTCAATCTCTCCACACAATAGAAGCAAGTGGATAAGGTCATGGAAGAATACTCAGATATCTTCTCCTCTCCTACCGGGGTACCTCTGCACTTCCAGGTCAAGCATCCCATCAATCTGACCCCAGACGCACTACTACCTAATGGGCCTATCTACTTCGCTCTCTGTTAGAAAATGAGGAGATCAAGATGTAGATCTGAGAACTTCTTCACAAGGGGCACATACGTCCCAGCTCATCACCTTGTGGGAGCCCAATCATGTTGGTGCAGAAGAAATATAGGACCTCGCGACTCTGCATTGATTACCAAGCCCTGAATAAAATCACAGTCTGAAACTGGTACCCAATTTTCCAAATTGACGACCTCCTTGATCATCTCATGGGGGCCAAATACTTCAGTAAGATTGATCTGAAGTCTGGCTACCACCGGGTCCCAATAGAACAGACAGATGTATGGAAGACCACCTTCAAGTCAAAAGAAGGTCTTTTTGAATGGTTGGTCATGCCCTTTGGTTTGACAAATGCTCCAAAAAATTTGATGAGGATGATGGATGATATCCTAATACCTTTCACCAATACTTTTGTAGTGGTATATCTGGATGACATCCTCATCTATAGTTATACTTGGGCAGAACACTTGCAGTATATTCAGCAATTTCTGCACACCCTACGGCACCACAAACTATATGCAAACTTAGAAAAATGCTCCTTCGGTATGGATAGGGTCCATTACTTAGGATACATCATTGATCAGCATGGTGTGCATGGGGATCCAGCCAAGATCCAGGTCATCCGTGATTGGACAGCTCCAACCACACTCACTAAACTTCGGAGCTTCTTGAGCCTCACCAATTTCTATCGTAGGTTCGTGTTGGGATTCTCTCATATTGCATGGGCCCTCAGCCAAGTAACCAGGGGTGGTGGTAAGGAAAAATTTGTGTGGGGCTAGTCCCAACAACAAGCCTTCGATGACATGAAGAAGCATTTGTGCTCATCCCCGATACTTTCATTACCAGACCTACAACATACCTTTGAGATCGAGACAGATGCTTCAGACTATGTTGTGGGAGTCATTCTCACTCAACACAGACAGCCCGTGGCATATCATAGTGAGACACTATCAGATGTTGTTCGTAAGTACCCTAGTTACAACAAAGAAATGTACTCCATTATGAAAGCCTACCGCCAGTGGAGAAATTACATTATTGGGAAGGAGATAGTCATCCACACTGATCACAAGCCACTACAGTTCATGCAAACCCAAGGAAAATTGTAGAATGACCGCCATCAGAAGTGGTCCACATACTTACAGCAGTTCCACCTCAACATCAAGTATAAAATAGGAAGTGCCAACTGAGTTGACGATTTCCTCGGTCGACCTCCAATCGCGGCACTCACCACAGTGCCAGACTCTTGTGGCCACGAGACCGCCAGGTGGCCCCACCTCTACGAGATAGACCCTAACTTCTCCACCACCTACCAAATGTTGGGTGCCAACTTAGTGGTCGCTAATTTCCATCTTCAAGATCGGTTTTTGTGCCATCTAGGCCATCTCTGTGTTTTATCAAGCGAGCATGCAAAGCTGATTTGAGAAGCTCGCTACATTCAGGTAGGAGGACACTTTGGCGTCGAAAAGAAAGTGGCAGTGTTGTAGAAAATTTTCCATTGGCCGAAACTTCGACAGGATGTCAGCAAGTATATTATGTCTTGCACCGCCTGCACTATTGCCAAACTGACCACTAAAAAACAGGGCTTGTACACACCTCTTCCTACTGCTGACAAACCATGGGAATCCATCTCAATGGAGTACATGTCGGGCCTCTCGTCCACTAGGAGGGGAAATGACTATGTTTTGTGGTTGTTGATCGCTTTTCCAAGATGGTGATTCTAGCCGCCTGCAAGAAGAACATCACAGCAGAAGCCACTGCCAAGCTCTTCTTTAAACGAGTATGGTTACATTTTGGGATCCCACAAACCATTATCTCAGACTATGATAGTTCATTCCTCGGCACATTTTGGTCGAGCCTCTGGTCACTGTTGGATACCAAGCTCACCAAATCCAATTCCTTCCACCCCCAAACAGATGACCAAAATGAGGTCGCCAATAAGATGATCATACATATCATGCACATGTAAAATTCAAAAAAAACCCGCACATGGGATGAGAGTCTTCCCTATTTCCAGCATAGCTACAACCGAGCCCTGCATAGTTCAACTGGCCACAACCCCTTTTAGGTGGGGTTGGG
This sequence comes from Picea mariana, assembly GCA_032191745.1. NCBI lineage: Eukaryota > Viridiplantae > Streptophyta > Pinopsida > Pinales > Pinaceae > Picea > Picea mariana. Next base: position 17,195 of record JASDQU011442549.1, on the reverse strand, counting down.
ATTCCAACCATTGGGCCCAATGGATGTTTCACTACCCCTGGTGACCACCTCGGTCGACTCATCCCCTGCTCCACCAGAAGCTGACAAAGCCACCCGGTTCATTGAGTGGATCCAGCACACCTGCCAACAGGTTCAGGATATTCTACAGAAGTCTAATGCCAAGTACAAGTAGCGTCATTATCAACATCAGGTGCCACATAAGTTTCAGGTGGGAGACAAAGTTTGGTGGAACTTGCAGAAAGAACACCTTATAGGGCCCCATCGGAAGATTTTCCCACTCTATTATGGGTTAGACACCATCACCAAGGTTTTGGCTAGCAATGATTTTGAGCTCAACATTCCCCCTTTCCTTGGCCTGCACCCAGTCTTCAACGTGGCTCTCCTCCGGCCATATTTTTCACCATTATTGGACACCTCAGAGATAGAAAAGTAGTTGACACCAACAGATTTCAACCCTGACTACATGTAACAGGCATCCAATGATCATATTGTGGACACACAAATCAAGGGCACTCGACAGCAAAAGATCTAGCTTTATCGAGTCGTGAAAGTAGGGCAGCTCCTGCACCAAGGCAAGTGGCTCACCTGGGGCCAAATTCAGCAGAATTTTACTCATCTAATGGGGGAACTCAACGCAATGGAGACCATTTCTTCCTAAGGATGGAGGATTGATCCAGGTGGATATCGGTGGCCACCCACCTCTTCCAATTCGCTCAAAACAGTTTTCTGGCAATTTTGGCAATTTACTATTTTTAGTTGTTTTTAACTTATGGGGCCATTTTGAGGGCCTAAATGAAGGTTTTTAGGTATAAAGCTTCTTGATGATAGTTGAAGACTCTTATTGAGCCCCAAAAATGAATCTCATCGACGATACCTTTCCAACGGGTTATCGTGTGCCTAAAACGGAGATCGTATACAAAAGTTACGACCCCAGGAAGTTGATGTACTAACTTACCCAAACGGGGCCCACATGAATTTTGGCACTTCATCTCCTAGGGTTAGGTTTTTGGATGTCTAGGGTTTTTGAAATTCCTGTTTATTTTAAAAAGTCCTTCAGAGGCTCATTGTAATCATCTTCTTGCGAATGAGCGCAATTGTCACATCTCTTCTCAGAGATAAGCTGCCACCATTCCAGCAAGCTTGTTTTCCGCTGCATTTTGCAATTTCAGCTTATTTCCTTATTGAATAGAAAACCAGTTTTACGGTATCTCTATTATTCTGTGTTAATCATATTTTAATAATTTGTATTCATTTCATTCTGCTCATAAAATCTGGATCAGAAATGTAAATTGAAACAAGTAAAACATGTTAAATCATGGTTGGTACAACTAGCAACTGGAACCAAAAGAAAAGTAACAGAGGTCATACCAGCATGTCAATTCATTATGAATGGATTACCCACCCAAGAAACCCTAAGTATGCTCCCTTTATGATCTTATGACCTGCTAATTGGCATGGATTGGTTGGCTACCCATAAAACCAAGTTGGATTGTTACAATAAAACTTTGGAGTGTGAAGATGCAAAAGGAAGAAAAATAACCCTACAAGGGATTCAAAATCATGTCTCGATGAGACAAATATCAGCCCTTCAAGTGAAGAAGTATTGCAGAAAAGGATGTCCTTTATATGAAATACAAGTGTTGAACTCTGTTGAGAAAAATAAACCAAGCCTAGAGGACCATCCCATATTAAGAAAGTATAAATATGTGTTTCCAGAAGAGGTACCCGGTCTACCTCCAAGAAGAGATGTTGACTTTTCAATAGAACTTGTACCAGGAGTGGTGCCAGTGTCCAGAACACCCTATAGAATGAGTATACCAGAGCTAGTTGAGCTCAAAATGCAGTTAAAGGATATGTTGTACAAGGGATACATTCGACCTAGTGTATCTCCATGGGGAGCACCAGCCTTGTTTGTGAAAAAGAAGGATGGCACACTCAGGTTGTGCTTAGAATATAGACAACTCAATAAGATGACCATTAAGAATAAGTATCCCTTGCCAAGGATCGATGACTTGTTTGACCAGTTAAGGGGTGCTACAATTTTTTCCAAGATTGACTTGATGTATGGATACCATCAAGTCCAAATTAAGGAAGAAGACATCCACAAAACAGCCTTTGGGACAAGATATGGTCACTATGAATTTGTGGTGGTGTGATTCGGGCTTACCAATGCACTAGCCACTTTTATGTGCTTAATGAATAATGTACTCAGTAAGTTCTTGGACAGATTTTTTGGTTTTCATTGATGATATCCTAATCTATTCTAAGAGTAGGGAAGAGAACGAAGAACATCTCAAGCTAGTGCTCCAAGTGCTAAGAGAACATCAGCTCTATGTTAAGTTTAGTAAGTTTGACATTTTCCAAAAATAATTCCATTACTTAGACCATGTTATCTCTGAAGGAGTGGAAGTTGACCCTGAAAATATTAAATCCATTATGGATTGGCCTAAACCAAAGGATTTATCTGATATCATATCCTTTATGGGCCTAGCAGGATACTATATAAGGTTCATAAAGGGATTCTCCAAGATTGGTTACCCAATCACCTTCCTTCAAAAAAAGGGAGTTAAATTCATTTGGACATTAGAATGTGAAGAGAGATTCAAAGAACTGAAATAGTTTCTAACCAATGCACTTGTGTTGAAGATTGCAGACCCAAACAAGTACGTCCTTGTGTGTACATATGCCTACAAGGAAGGGCTCGAAGGAGACCTTATGAAAGAAGGACATGTGATTTTCTACAAATCCAGAAAATTGAATGAACATGAAATAAATTATGTGACCTAGGATTTGGAGTTGGTTGCCATAGTGCATGCTTTAAAAATGTGGAGGCATTACCTCCTAGGTAGAATATTTTTTCTTATGGCAGACCATAGTGGGTTGAGATATGTGTTTGATCAACCAAAACTTGATGCTAGAAAAGCTAGATGGACGAATCTCCTTGGTGAGTTTGATTTTGAAATCAAACATATCAAAGGAAAACAAAATAGGGTGGTTGATGCCCTTGGTATAAGTATGAAAGTAATTCACTTGGCAGTTGTAAGCACCTTTGAATCAGACGTCAAGGAGAGAGTGAAAAGTGCACAAGAAACAGATGCATTTTTCAAGACTGTGAAATCATACTTAAAGCCAGAGACCTCGGGGTTGAAGTATAAGGGTTATCAATTGTTGAATGATGGCCTACTAACTTACAAAGGTAGGTTGTATATTCCAAATTTTGATGACTTGAAGAGGTTCATAATGGATGAACTACACAAAAGACCATATACCGGACATCTTGGTTATCAAAAGATGATCACAGTCACTAGGAAACTATTTTATTGGCCCAAAATGAAAAAGGACATAGATAATTACTTTGCTAAATGTCTGGAATGTCAACAGGTTAAGGTAGAGCACTGGCATCCAGCAGGGTTGTCGCAACCCCTACCAATCCTAGAATGGAAATGGGAAACCATCTCCAAGGATTTTATCACAGGGTTACAAAAATCAACCAAACAGAATGACGCCACCATGGTAGTTGTGGAAAAACCGAGCAAGGTCACTCACTTTATTCCCATCAAATCGAGTTGCAAGGTAGTATATATTGCCAGTATTTTCATGAAAGAAATATTTAGACTTCATGGCATGCCTAGGGAAATCATATCCGACAGAGATACGATGTTTACTTCAAACTTTTGAAAATCTTTGTTCGTTGGTTTTGAAACTAAATTGCTTTTTAGTACATCCTATCACCCTCAAACTGATGGGAAAATAGAGAGGGTAAACCAAGTGTTAGAGGACACGTTAAGGTTGCATGCAATGCATCATCCCAAGAAGTGGGAAGACTACCTACCATTGGTATAGTTTGCTTATAGCAATGGCTATCAAGAGTCATTAAAGATTAGTCCTTTTGAGGCCCTCTATGGTAGACAATGCAATATTCCAATCAATTGGAATAACCCAATAGACGGAATTACAATCGGGACAGATATGCTAAAGGAAATGGAAAAACAAGTAATTCAGATAAAACAGAATCTGAAAATAGCTCAGGATAGACAGAAAATCTATGCAAACAGAAAAGGGACTCCTAGAGAGTTCAAAGCAGGGGATCATGTGTATCTTCAAGTTAGGCCCAGGAAAAGTTCCTTGAGAATGGGAACTTGTGCCAAGATGGAACCTCAGTATTGTGGACCCTTTGAAATTTTGGATAAAGTGGCACATGTAGCATATAGACTAGCACTTCCTACCACAATGAAGGCACATAATGTTTTCCATGTTTCGTTACTGAAGAAATATGTACAAGATTCCAATCATATAATTGATTGGTCTGTGATTTAGGTGGAACCAGAGAGCGAATTTATGCCAGAGCCACAATGCATAATAGACAGGAAGGAACTCCCACTCATAAACAAAACCATTGCACAATTCAAGGTGCAGTGGAAACACTTTGGTCCATATGTAGATACATGGGAAATGGAGGATGCCATGAAACAGACATACCCATTTTTGTTTACTTATGTACATACAGAGCACATCGGCAGGTAGAACATCGAGGATGATGCTCCTTTAAGGGGGAGGGGATTGTAATACCCATGTTTCCCCCATCTTGTAAATATGACTATAACTTGCCAAAAGACTATGGGCAGACTAAATATGTGTGGATGTTGGAATTGATGAACCTTTTTGTTATAAAAGGTAATATATGTATTTTTTTTATTAAATACATATATTACCTTTTTTATTAAATACATATATTTATTAAATAAAGGTAGATCATGATGCTATGACAGAGATGGTGAGGGGAACCAATAATGGTTGAGATGAACCCCACTAGACCAGTACCTTACTGGATTTAAATTACTTAGACCCAGAACAGTCCTCTGACCCAAAAATAAGTTACCAGACAAGCTAGTAGTTGGGAAGTCCACCTCAAGAGTTAATGAGTAGATGGGCAGAGTACCCATATGAAAGACTTCCTGACCTGACCACGAGTAGAGGATTTGGACCCATGCAATATTGTTGAGGAAGGAAAGAAAATAAGGGGATTTGTGGGCAGAGGAGATCTGCGAAGAGATGAGTTGAGAGACCATTCTTCTAGAGAGATAAGAGTGCATGCATCTCTCGGGTTCAGAGGAGAACTAAAAAACAAGTTTTTTCTAGGTGCAAGAAGTTGTTGGCAGTGTTTTCAGTCCAATCTGATAAATAGGGTTGCAGAGAAGATGACTGACAGTTGAAGTACTCGTTACATACCCCCTTGCTTGGAAGAGAGAAAATTGTTTTTCCAAGTTCCTATGGGAGGAGGAGAGTAACCTTCATCCCCAACTGTCATTGAACAAGAAAGGAGAGTCTCTCTCAGAGCGTCATGGTCTAGCTAGGGGGTGGCCAATGTTAAATCCATTCAACAGTGGCTATGCCTATGGTTGGGTGGAAACAGCAACCCCTCTCAGTAGTTGCTTCACAAATTCTAGCTTCCTGATAAGTATTTTTATGCTCTGTATACTAGAATTAAAATGATGGTTGAATGTATGTATCTTAGACTAAAAATTGTATTGTATGATTA
>JASDQU011442549.1:0-11505 GCA_032191745.1 Picea mariana | reverse complement strand
AATCATGATAAAGAGGTGGGTGTGCAGCCCCAAGAATTGTTAGAGGACCCATATGACCAAGACCTGGGAATTCTTCTCTAGGCCCGAAAGGAGCGAAGTTATTCTGGTTTCGAAACTCTGGGAGTTCGGAGCTCCGGGATGTATCACTTCACAACCCTCAAAAATGACTGAAGGAAACATGTTGGTTCAGTTACCAGTGAGGTTGACTAACATTTGGTGGTTTCCATAACTGTGATCGTGGGATCTATCCCATTTTTAAACCCTGACCCACTTAACAGTCGTGAAGTAATGAGAGTCATAGATCTAAGGCCCCTCGAGGTCTTTCCTAATTGTTAGATATAAGTCGTGGTTAGTCTGGCATTGACTACTCTGGGAGTAATGGAGTGTTAGGTGGAGGTAACCCATGAACACCAAAGTCGCAAAGTGATAAGGACCGTTGATCCAAGGAACATTCGAGATTACCTCTGACCGTTAGATATAGACCATGGTCACCCCTGCACTGACCACTCCAGGAAAAAAGAGTAAGTTACATAGCGGATTCCCTGAACGCTGAAGTTACAAAGTAATGGAGTTCGTAGATATATGGATCTATGTGGACACATCTCGACCGTGAGAATTAAGGGGCATTGGGAGGTTGTCATTCTAGAGTGACGTGGCACGTTGATTTCACCCAGGGTGACGTGGAGCGACGTTCAACGTGCTACATGTCACCTTGATTCATTCTTTTCACAAACACTATGTTCTCATTAGAACATGACATGTGTCACCCATTGATGGGGCCATGTGTCATCTATGCCCTTGGTCACATGTCATTCCCCTGGAGCATGCTCACTTGACCAAAATATGGTGGAGTACCCGGGACTCCGGGAGTTCGGGACTTCGGAAAGATTGGGAGGCTAGAACGTTGGGTTTAAATCCACTGAAGGCCCGAACCCCCATGTCCCTGTCTCCATGTTTAATGCATCGCCACGTGTAATTGTGCACCCTTCGGGAGTTTGGGAATTTGGGACTCCGAAAGATTGCAGTGGTGTGTTTGGATGAGTCAAAATGGGCCGAAGGCCGAAGCTACATGGCATGATTTTAGGGTCCTTCAGGAGTTTAGGATTTCGGGAATCTGGAGGATACCCGCATAGAAAGAAAACGAGTGTTCAGGGTCAAAGCATCGAACATTGAATTCTCCTTAATCTTATGTGTTAAACGAGGATGAAGTTTCGTTGTTGGATTTGACATTCGATGGAATTCCACCATAGATGCAAGAACGTTGGGGACTCTCTGGAACTTTGGGGAACTTGGGATGGTACGAATGAGATGGACCTACGTGGACTCCACGTGGCCCTTGACTAATAACGCCCGAAGATCTTTGGAAGGGCATTTCTTCCAATCCAGAGCTTTGATTTGAGCAGGGTAGCAGTTGTTAGATAACTCTTGATGAGTAGAAGAGAACGGAGATCTCAGGGAAAGGATTTGAGATGATTAAGGAAAGCAAAATTTTGCTTTCCCATCCCTAAAAAGAGTACTCAGGGGTCGGGTGTGTTACACATTCTTGGTGGTATTCTGATATTCTTGGTGGTATACTTGGTAACTGCAACTGCAACTATTGTATCTGGGTATTATTCTTGTTCTATGGCTTTGGGATCTTCTTCATAGTGAGCTATCTTTAGAGAAATATGCACTCTCTTGGTTATCTTTTGGTTCTAGTGTTGCTTCCAGAATCATTTTATCTAGCAAAGGTTATGGTGCTCAGGGGTGGTTGTGTGCCAATAGTGATATTGTATATGATAAAACAAGCACATTGAATATTCTAACAAGTTATGGGACCACACTACCTTCAAAATAGTCTAACCATTGGAAGGTAGAGTGGTAGTTCTTTGTCAAGCTCACTGTAGCACCAGTTGTAGTTGCAACCATGGTTTTTGATTTTGCAGCTGCAGCAAACCCTAATCCAACTCTTTAGGCACCTTAAGGAAAGCGTTGGACCTAATTTCTAGATATTCCAGTCAGGGATGATTTTAAGGATGGAAATTTATTTTAAAACATAGAAACCTTGGCAAATATTACTAATCCTTCATATGTCAACTATAAATGTTTGGCAATATTTTTTTAAAAATATTCAAATTTCTAAGTATTTTATATAGTTTTTATAATTTTTTGGCGATTTTTAAGGAAAAATAATTTTATCCTATAGAATTTGGGCGAATCATTTTTAAAATAGCAAATCTTGTTTTTGGAAAAACCGTGGAAAATTAGCCCATGAGCGAAATTTAGCTCCTAAAATCATCCCTGATTCCAGTGCTCCCTAGCCTAGCGCACCCTCTGGTGACCTCAACAATAAAAAACGACCAGTTTGATTTTTTGGTCAAAGTCAAAGTCAAAGGGTTGACATTTGGTAAAAATTGATTTTGTAGTCAAAGTTGAAATTTCAAGGTTTCTAGCTTGTTCTCATCATTGAACCTTTTTTATTCAGTTTCTAACCTCTTCTTGTTAATATGGTGTCTAGTATCAGATTAGAAGACAAGCTGAATGATGCTACAAAATTCATAGGTATGCATTGTTAGCCTCATAATACTAAAGTTCTATAGTATAAGTATTTTCTAGTATAAATATTTTTAGAAATTAATTTAGTCTAGTTTGTTAGGATAAGGACACCTACCATACTCAGGTGATTATGTGATTGGTTGTTCTCCTAGATTTTAGTTTAGAGTTGAGTTATATAAACAAGCTCCTTCTTCAGGTGAGGTTAATAAGTTGATTATGAGTCCTCACTTTAGATTGTAATCATGTTTTCCTTATTAATAAAATTACATGTCTGAGGACACTTTGTCAACATAGTATCAGAGCCATGGTGAAATGGTGATGGATTGAGGAAGCAAGGAAGTCTCCAAAACATCATCCTGGATCTCTTCAAATTCAAGGACAATGATACCAAGGTATTTTTGTTGTTAATTCAATAAGGAAAAGGTTATTTTGATTAGTGTTGTTTGTGTTTTGAAAATTTTGAGAAGATAAATCATTATTTTCAGTGATTGAAAAAGTTTTGAATCAGATATATTCTCTATTTGTTGTCATTACAAATTCATTTCTGATCAGATCTACTTTATTTATCAAGTAGATCAGTTGTAATCCAAGTAGAGGGCTCATTTTTTTTGCATCGGATCTTATAGATCCATTGTTATCCGCTTTTGAGGGCTAATATTGTAAAATTGCTTCAGATATGTTTATAAATATGGCATTTTCATTTTTAGAGTTGTAGATTTTAAATGTTTTTAAGACAGTACTATCATTTGATCGTTAGATCCAAGGCCGCATTGAATCTGAGATTCAGATCAGGCCTATCTCTTTGATCCTTGTACTTATTCAAATTGACAAGATTATTGGGTATTATTTCACAATGTTGACAGATCTATATTGTCTGTTTTCATTACAAACAGAACTCAAAGGCTCAGACCTATATTTTTTCCTTTTCTCTCCACTGACGAAATTCTAGAGATAGGGTGGATCCTCCTCCAAGGAATTGACCTATACCTTATTTTGAGCCCTCTTGTACAATGCTTTGGAATGGGAAGGAAAGCGTTTAGTACTCATCATCCACTATTTGATGGGAGGGGTCCCAAAAGGGTGCGAATGCATGGTACAGATCGTTGAATACACAGTCAACGCTTGGGTTCACAACTGGTTCTATGTAGCACTAGGATGCAAATACCCCACCAGGCTTCCACAGAATGTGCTTAACATGCCCATAAAATGTGTGGAGATCGAACTAGTGAAGATCCTAGAGACAGATGGTCTGGTGCATCTGAAACAAGAACGACTGGGAATGATTGTGCTTTGTAAGGTAAAGGAAATTTGATGTCAGCAACTCGGACAATACCCTTTCGAATCAATTTTTTGCAGAAATTGTCTAGATCATATTCTACGATCTGATTTGGTCATTGGGACCAAGCACACCAACAAATGTGTATTCCATGAATAGAAGACCTTCATCCAAGAAGATATGAATCAGATCACTCCCTTCACATATTCCTGCAACATAATAAACTTATTATTGCATGCAATGGGTGTCAAATATTAAAAGTGTGATGAGGTAGGCATGGCCAACTCAGATTCACAAATTTCAACTCCTTCAATATTTGCATATTTGTAGAGAGATCGCATGATGGATGTTTGAAGTATCACCCGATCTGATAAACTCAGAATACGAGAGATCGGTTCCTTGTTCTTGGTGCCTCCACGCAGGACTGGTTCTTGGACCACAGATAGCATCATCTTGTTATTCCACAGATCACACCATCGTCGCGTTGGGAGTTACCTAGAGGAATAGCATGGAAATTGTTATCACATGAAGTTGTCAAGGGTCGTAGGTGCATGTTGATAATACCTAAGTCCGTATCCTTTCCCCATATCTTTCTCTCTTTCGCAGGCCAGGTCCTAAAAATTTTCCCTTCAACTGGTAAAGTCATTTTTTCCCTCCTGTTTGAGCTACCTGATTTCCCTTGATGTCTTACCTGAACAGGTCTCAACCTGAAGCTTTTATGTTTTTCTAAGGATGTACAATCAACGCCTTTTGTTGCAATCACTGGTCATTCAGTTTTACGAAGCCTGCAACCACCTGTCCAAATCTTTGTTTACACAAGAAGCAGCCATGGGCACAAAGCGCAACTTTCAGAACAATCCATTTCGGGCTTGAAACACAAGCAAACAAGAAAGTTTAGTTTTCAACGACAGAGATCCCCTGTGAAGTTCAGATTAGCGGCCCTCGAGTATTTGGAATCATAAAGTTGCATGAGTTTTAGTGTCAATCAGAAGCCCCAGATTTGCAGATCGAGTGCCACGTATCCATCCAAATCTAATGGTGGTAGTTTACTTCGGGAATCTGGGCTTCAGTATTTTCAGCATCTCCAACCTCGACTTCATCCGAAATGATTTCTTTCGGAGTAGAAGATCAAGCACCATGCGTCCCTTCGGATCGGATGGTAAATATCTATTTCAGGAATCCAGGCTTTGGGAGTTTCAACATCTCCAACCCCAACTTCATCCGAAATGATTTCTCCCATATTTGAAGATCAAGCACCACGTGTCCCTCTGGATCGGATGGTAAATATCTATTTTGGAAATACGAGCTTCAGGATTTTCAATATCTCTACTCTTGGTTTCATCCGGAGTTATTTCTCCCAAATTCCATCAATTGTTGTCGCATGTCCATCCGAATCAACGGTCATCGTTCACTTTGGAGCTTTAGCATTCATTTCAGGTCACCACGTCACTCTGAGCCCATATTTATGCCAGCTCTACATGAAGACCCCTCTCGGGCTCCAATGTCCAAAGTACGTGGCAGCTATTAGTGCAAACATGTGGCACCCTTATCAGTCATGACACATGGCATCCATCTAGCGCTGACACATGGAACTCATTTCAAGCATGTTCGAACGTGTCTTCAGCCTATTTTTTAGTGACACATATCACCCCTCTGTCCCCGACACGTTAGCATAGTGACGCCAGGCCTCCATGTTAGATCATCCTCCGGGAGGTGTTCTTGTTCAGCGCCAAAATTAGCACCATCTCTAAGCGAGGTTAGGAGTATCCTAGAATTGGCGAGCAAATGAACTTTAGCAGGGGCGCTAAGTCACCAAAGGTTTCCATATCACGGACCGGGGTCAGATCAATGGCCATGCTCCATTGTGGGGATGCAACATGATCGAAAGATAAAATTCTTGAGCAGTCCCACAATCGAAACCGTGGTATAGCATAAGAGCTACGTGGAAGTTAGTGGTGAATTGCGGGCCCAAAAGCGGTTTGGGTTCAAACCGCCTTTGATGACCCCGCAATCACATGCTTATAAAGCGTCAAATATGAGAGCAGTGTGTGGCATCTCCCTAGGCGTTAAGCCTCATCCTTATCTCGACGTGAGATCAGTCAGTGAAAAAGGAGTGGTGATTGAAACCTCGACTCACTCCATAAATAGAAGGTGTGGAGGATCTGGCCGTGGAGATAGAGCTGCCAGCCCAAGCTACCGCGATGGATGATTTTTCCTGTAGGCCCATGCTGAGTTAAGTTTGCATCTGACAAGGGAATATACTCAAAGTCTGATAGAGGAAGGCACAGACGAAAGGCTTTGAATGGAATGACTAGATCACATCCCTGGTAATTTTTGGACTGATCTGAGTATAAATAGATCAGTTCAAGATTTTGTTAAGATCGTCAATTGGTTGAGCAGAGCTCCCTATTTTGTAATATTTTGATGCCTAAACTGTTCTCTGGCTATGTATCAAACTTGAGACTTCCGCATTAATAGAAGTCCACTTCTCTCGTCTCTTTGTTAAAAACTTTGCTAAAACACTCGGGCATGGAGGATCCAGTCGAGGCTTGTAGTTCTATTGTAATGTAGGTTTCATTACAGTATTGTTGTGACCAGTATTAGTCAGCTTCCTTGTTATCTTGTTTCCTCTTACACTGAAAGGCTCGGGCATGGAGGATCCAGTTGAGTTGTTGTATTTGCATTGTGATGTAGGTTTGATCATTATGTTGCTGAGACATATTTAAGTGTTTGAAACTTGAGTCCAAGAATGATCTTGAGCCTGAGTTTTTCTTCACCAATATGTTTGAAAGTCGGATGCCCATAGCAGTCTTGTTCACCTCTCCCACTAAGCCTTCCTTATGCTCATACTTAAACTCAAATCACTTACTGAATTTAATGAGCCCCTCACTTCCCTATGCATTTCTTGTTCAGTTTCTCTATTAAATTCATTCTTGTACTGAGTCATGTCCATTTGACCTCCACTCATAAAACCAACATCCACCAAACATTCTGATGGGTACTAGGATTATCCTCTAGCAATCTGAGGGTGACTCCCAATGCTAACATAAACCTGTGCAACAAAAATCAAATACCTCTTATGTGCGATCTAGTGCCTCTTTTGTGTGATTTTGGTGGGCAGTTTTGATATGGCTGGATTGCATGTATTTGCAACAAATAAAAAGGCGGGCCCTTTCTTATTAAAACTTCACAAGTTTTAAAATATATCATAAAGCATAAATGAGATAAAATATGTGCATAGACTTTAAAACTAATTATTTAAAGTATAAGAGAAAGGGATAAGAGGTCTATGTGAAAATATGAATAATGTTTATCTCAAAAGGGGTTATTCATGTTATTGAAGGATTAAATTCAAGGGGGGCACATTTTTCTTTTTGTAAAAGACTATAATTCTTGTAAAATGATCAAATTTCGAAAGTTATGATTGTAACGTTTAAGTTAAGAGTTGAGAAGAGTCCAATGAAATACTCTCTCAAACTCCTTTTCCAACGAGACTTTTAAAGGGTAAAGGCCAATTCCCTTAAAAGCGCTCTTTTTGGGTGGATTGTGTACTCTTATTTTTGGTGCCTTGTGTCTCTCTTTTGGTGTTTTGTGGATTATTCACTTACAATATTGCAATAAGGCAATCTACCATAATGTCTAAATTAATCAATCTATTCACGGAATCAAATAAGTTAAATGGGCCCAAGAATTACAAATATTGGAGTTGGCACATGCAGGACACTTTGATCTATAATGAATTATGGCGTGATATTTGTGATGGCGATACTACTCCAAACTAAGCCAACTAACTCTAACTCTTTAGCTAAATGGCATTTGAAAGATGAAAAAACACTTGCTTTGATGTGCTCTTATGTAACTGAACACATCTTTGTACATATTGAGAATTCCAAAGATTCATGGTCTGATTGGAATATGTTCAAGGAGATTTTTGATACTCCTACTCCATCTCATAGAGTTGATATACAAACGAAATTGCTTAAACAAAGATTAGCAGAAAATGGTGATGTATTAGGATACATTTCAAGAATTAAGAACATTCATCAGGAAATCATCAAAGGTGGTTTTCCTAAACTTGAAGATGGTTTTCTAGTCTCTATTGTGATAAATGGATTGCCTCAATATTATAAGCATTTTCTTGAGACTTTTCAAATACTGATAAGTTATCAACTATGAATTTTGATTCACATAGTGAATTACTGGCTCAACATAGTAAATCTTTTGGAAAACAAAAACAATCAGGAGAAGATCTTCTTTTCACTAAAGTTGAAAGTTCTAAAGAAAGAGGAAAATCAATTTTTGGAAATTTTTAGAATCATTCTTCTAATCGAGGTCGTGGCAGAGGTCGAGGTCAAGGTAGAGGTCGTATCAATTTTAATCAACAAAATTTTCAAAGTAATCCTCCCAATAATAATGCACAGTGAGGAAGAGGCATAAATTTCAGTCAAGATGTAAGAGATGTTTAAATATGGGACATTATGCATCAAATTGTCTTACAAGCAATGATCAATTGCCAAAGTTTAAGAAGACATCAAATTCAAATTCACAATAATCATATCAATATGCAGAGGATCAAGATTACCAGTATGATCAATATGAATATGTTTTTATAGCAATTCAACATGAAGATTCTTTTGAAAATGATTGGATATTGGACACGGGAGATACTCAACATATGAATTATCGCAGAGACTATTTTTGGGATTATCAAGATGTTCAAATAGATCCCATCTATTTGGCTGATGATACAACGCATATACCTCAAGGAAAAGGTTCAGTGAAAGAATTTCTCCCTGGAATTGGTGAAAAATGGATTTCAAATGTTTGGTATGTACCAACTTTTAAGAAAAAATTGTCATCCTTAATCACAATCCGACAAGTTGGACATCAAATCATCATGCAAGATGGTTTGGTCAAGATTAAGTCAAAGATGGATAACTTGAAAACAATAATGACATGATATGAATATGGGAAATTACTAAGAATGAATGGAAAAGTTATCCAAATAAAGGAAGAGTTTGTAGCAGCAGTGAATTTTGAAATGTCATCATTCAGATTATGGCATTTTCGATTTGGTCACTTAAACTTTGATAGTCTCTTGAAACTTAAGTCCCAAGATTTGGTAAAGGGTTTTCCAACTTTCAAGAAATAAAATTCCAAGTGTGAAGCTTGTACTTTTGGCAAGCAAAAGTGAGAAGCTTTTCCAACCAGCTCATGGCGAGAAACAAAGTATTTGGACTTGATTCACAATGATATATGTGGTCCAATGGAATCCTCTTTCGATGGATGTCAATACTTTATATTGTTCATTGATGACCACACTAGAATGACATGGGTATACATTTTAAAGGAAAAGTCTAAAGCTTTTGAAAATTTTGTAAATTTTCAACACATGGTTGAAAATGCAACAAGAGAAAAGGTTGCATATTTGAGAACAGATAATGGAGGTGAATTCACTTCAACTGAATTTAATGATTATTTTCAAGACAATGGAATTAAGAGGCAACTGACAAATTCCTATACTCCACAGCATAATGGAGTTACTGAAAGGGTGAACAGAACTCTCATGGGCATGGAAAGATCTATGATGCAGTTTAAAGGGTTGAGAACAAAATATTGGGTTGAAGCAGTCCATACTGCAATTTATCTCAGAAATCGATCACCTACATCAGCTTTAGATGGAAAAACACCTTATGATTCTTGGTACGGTTTTAAACCCAAGGTAAATCATCTTAGGATTTTTGGCTCAACATGTTATGCTTTAGTTCCTAAGGAAAAGAGGACTAAATTAGAAAAATGAAGTATGAAGTGTATCCTCATTGGATACTATGATAAAAAGAAAGAGTATAGGTTGCTTTCAGATGGAAAAATCATTATCAACAGAGATGTAATTTTTGATGAAACTGAAAGTAACAGTTTTGATGAGATTAATCATCTCCTTAGTCATTTAGAGAAGAAAAACACTAAGGGTAAAGGTAAGTTGAACAAGTCAAAGCAAACTTTTTGGTTTGAAAAAGACTTTGTTTCTTTAGAAGACATCTCTCCATCAAAAAGTTATTCTAATTCATCTGATAATGAAACTACAAAAGACTCTTCAGATATTGAATCTTCAAAAGAATCTTCTCCAACCTCAGATATTTTAGATGAAAGAAGAGCCTCAATTTTTGAAAATCTTCTTTTTAATAATAATGGTGATTTAGATCCACAATCCCCTCAACAAAGAAGCCAAAGTAGGTCGAACAAATTCTCAAAGATGTTCATTCAGATGAAATTAACAAAACAGGAACTAGGGGATCTTTAAGAGCATAAGCAATTTTTGCTCATGCTTCCACTGAACCTACTTCTTTTGTTGAAGCAGTTGGACATAAAGAATGGCAGGAAACAATTATTAATGAATATGATTCAGTACTTGCAAATGGAACTTGGAACTTAGTTGATTGTCCACATGATGTTAAGCCCATCGGTTGTATATGGCTTTATCAAGTAAAGTACAAGCCCAATGGTAAAGTTGATAAGTACAAAGCAAGACTTGCTGCTAAAGGTTTTCCTCAACAGGAAGGAATTGATTATGAAGAAACTTTTGTACCCACAACTAAATGGAATACTATCAGAATGGTTATCAATTTGATTGCACATAATGGTTGGAAATTACATCAAATGGATGTCAAAAGTGCCTTCCTGAATGGTGATCTAAAGGAAGATATTTTCATGACTCAAACACAAGGGTTTGAAGCTAAAGGACAAGAACATAAAGTTTGCAAACTTGTGAAGGCTTTATATGTCTTGAAACAAGCTCCTCAAGCATGGTATGCAAAAATCGATGAGTACCTACGAAAGGTGGGTTTTCAGCGAAGTGAATCAGATGATACATTGTATTTTTTAATGCAAGATAATCACATGGTGATACTTGTACTCTATTTTGATGACTTAATCATTACAGGAAATAATGAAGATCACATCAAACATGTTAAGGAAGAACTTAAAGCAGGATTCAAAATGACTGATTTAAGGACACTTCATTATTTTCTTGGAGTTGAGGTATCTCAACATCCTAACCAAATATTCCTTAGTCAAACTAAGTATGCCACTGAACTGTTAAATAAATTTGGCATGGAAGATTGTAAACCTTCTCTTACCCCCATGGAGAAAAAATTGAAACTTTCAAAATTTGAAGGGGGGAATTGGTAAACAGTACAAAGTACAAGAAATTGGTTGGAAGTCTCATTTTTTTGACAAATACTCTACCAGATTTTTCATATTCAGTCAGTATACTTTCAAGGTTTATGAAGGAACCAAGGGAAATTGTAATATCCCCAAGGATGAGCCATGTTGTAATCATGTTTATGAATTGTAAATCATGTTTTGTAGGCTAGTGAGCCGCGTATTGATCAGTTGGTAGGCTTATGTGGTTATTAGGCCAGAGAGCCTAAGTATTAAGGCCAGAAGCCCATTTTTGTATATGTATTATGCAGAACATTAATAAAATTATAAACATCGCTGAGTGCAGACCGACCATGAAGAAAGAGTGATGGGGGACTAAGCTTCCACAGAGTGGGTAAGGGAAAGGTGTTGGAGATATGGCTATAGCAGAGATGACGCAGATGGTCAAGGTTGTCATTGATGGCAATCGAACATGAATGATGGAACACGAATGCTGGAACACGAATGCTGGAACACGACTGCTGGAACACGAC
>JASDQU011442547.1:0-12932 GCA_032191745.1 Picea mariana | reverse complement strand
TCTTCTTTGATTTTAAGGTGGAAAATGATATTGGTTGTAAATCGAAATTTTGCTATTAATTCTATAAAACTAACCCTTCATTTTCCAAACATGATTCAAAACTGTAATTATATTTCCCAGTAATGATCTGAAAACATATTTTGTTTTAAGCCCAATTTCAGTGATTGTTTGAAATTAATTTTTTTTATATACAGGATAGAAAATGATACGCTGAAAGTTCAGATTCCTAGACAGCTGTATGAAATTTTTTTTAATTTGAACTTTGAATTATTAAAAACAGGAAAATTTTCTCACCTTGAACTTTGAAGTATTAATAATTTGATTATTTTTGTAAAATCCGAGTGCTTTGGAAGTTTTTCAGAATGCTGAATCCATTTCTGCATTTAAAAATGGATTTTGAACAACATAAGACAGTGATTTGTGTAAATTTATATGACCAGATTCCGGCAAAAAATACCATTTCATAGAATAGCTAGTCAACGCTTTCCACCATAGGCTAAAGATTCTACTAAGTGAAGATTTTTTCCAGGAATATTTGACCCAAATCCTACAAGAAATTATTGAATTTGTAGATTTAAGTAATTATTTCTGTAAAATCGGAGAACCCTAAAAAATTTTCAGCACGCTGAATCTATTTCTACATTCAAAAATAGATTATGAACAACATAAAAAAATGATTCATATAAATTTATATCACAAAAAAAACCATTTACTAAAACAACCTGATTTAAAAAAAAAAAAAAAACATTTCCTAGAACAACTAATGTTCTAACCACCTTTACATGTGTTGCTTCTAAATTTTTGATATGCCTTGAACTGATTTGATTTGTGTCATTTCGGGAGGCCACACCCCAAGGACCGTGACAAACCACTGCCCACTGCAGGCTTGAATCCTACAATAGAATATTTTTTGTTTCTTATTTTCTTGACTCGCCTGGTTGTGTGGGCCAGCTGACCTGTTCTAGCATTTTTGTAATAACCGAGGAGAGTTGCCTGAGACGACTGGATATGCAACAGCCAGGGTGCGGTTTTACCCGAGGGCTTAGAAGAACGAACAAAGGAGCAATAATCCAAATACGTACAGACACAACTCAGTAATCCATGCCACTTATTTTACCTTCACACTTAAATCTGGTGGTGATATCCACGCGGCGACCCTTGCAACGGCATGTGGGTAGGGAGGTGTCCACTTTCCAGCATAAACTGATCGTCAGTCCCTCCATATTATGAGCATCAGCCAGCGGATTTCTTCATACACATCTTCCAGATTTCATCCACCCAATTTCTTCATACACATCTTCCAGATTTCATACACCCAATTGCTGGAAGCGAGGATTCCTGTGATCGAATAAAAAAACATGCCAGTGAGACGGATTGCCCTGGGCAGGGCCGAGGAGGCCACCCACCCGGATTCTATCAGGGCCGCACTGGCCGAGTTCTTCTCCACGCTCATCTTCGTCTTTGCTGGCGAAGGATCCGTCATGGCCTACGGTAAGAGAGCCGAAAGCTTCCTTTTTTGTAGCTTGTTCCGTTTCTGATCATAACGCGGTTTGCTGTTTATTGTTTTTCAGCAAAGCTCACCGGCGGTGATTCCACCACCCCGTCCGGTCTGGTGGCAGTGGCTCTTGCGCATGCACTCGGCTTGTTCGTGGCCGTGGCGGTCGCAATCAACATCTCCGGCGGCCACGTGAACCCGGCGGTGACCTTCGGCGCTCTGATGGGCGGTCACATATCGATTCTAAGGGGCATTCTGTACTGGATCGCGCAGCTTCTTGGTGCCGTCGTTGCCTCTCTCCTACTCAAGTTCACCACCAACGGCCGGGTAAACCAACAAACAACCCCACTTTATGTATATTCATTGTGTATATATGTGTATATATTCATTGTGTATACGTTCGTTTCACTGCAGTCGACGTCGCCTTTCGCGGTCTCGTCCGGCGTGGGCTCCTGGAACGCTGTGGTGCTGGAGATCGTGATGACGTTCGGGCTGGTTTACACTGTCTACGCCACGGCCATCGATGCTAAAAGGGGGAGCCTGGGAACCATAGCCCCCCTTGCGATCGGTTTCATAGTGGGTGCCAATATTCTGGCCGGCGGTGCCTTCGACGGGGCTTCCATGAACCCTGCACGGGCCTTCGGACCTGCTCTTGTTAGCGGGAAATGGCGGTACCACTGGATCTACTGGGTCGGTCCCCTGATTGGGGGAGGGTTTGCGGGTCTTCTCTATGAGTGGCTTATGGTTCCGTCGGAGCCGCTTCATCAGCCCTTGCAGCCTGAGGATTATTGATGAATGGAGCTTCGGCCGGCCTGTTAGTCTTTTATTTTTTTTCCTGTTTTGCGTTTTTCTTCTTTCTTCACCAAGTCTTCTTCTGCTTGGAAAGTTTGTCGTGCCCCCAGTGATTAAACTCCTGACCACATGGGCCAATTCTGTACTTTGTGCTAGGAATATTGTAATATGTAAATATATATATATGGATTGATGTATGGATAATGGGTGTATTCAGTGTAATTATGGACTTTTGAATATGAATCCTCGTTTGGAACGAGTTACCTGATTGACTTTATCCCGTAATTACAGGCAGATTAGCGTGTTACAATAAGAATGTGCCAGAACAATCGATCTGACAAATAAAAAATGGATGGTTGTGATGCATTTGTTGTCGAATATTTTTCGTCGTATACAGTATATGTAGAGTTCAGATTTTTCTCTCTAACCTTCTTCCAGTTATAAATCCTGGCGTTAGTTACTAAGATTGAAACATTAGTAGTTGCCTCCATAAACATGTTCCAGTCTGCCACGTATTTCACGGCCAACCATTCAGAGGTTCAATCTGCAACGTATTTCACGGCCTACCATTCTTCCATTTCTACATTTTTCAGCCATTCCGGTGTACACCGTTTCACTTTGCACTAAGCTGTTGCTGTTTGCACGATCTTGCAGTCGACCGTTTTTGCCGATGTGAGAAGGGACCCATCTCACATCGGCAAAAACGGTCGACTGCAAGATCGTGCAAACAGCAACAGCTTAGTGCAAAGTGAAACGGTGTACAGCCTTTCTGATGAAGCTCAGAAAGGCTTTACAAATGTCTCGAGATTGCAGCCTTTCTGATGAAGCTCAGCGAGGTGAAAGGGTTGGAACTTGGAGGAGAGAGTCTTACCAGACAGAAACAGAAACCAACAAGAAGGCGATGTTGAAGAAAGACGCTCTTCACTGTTGTGATAGGATTCGTGCAGAGATTGGTGGTTTTCTAAAGAGATGATGACAGAGATGATCGCATATATCTGGTATCGTGTTTGGGAAGTATCTGGTATCACTCCTGTATCGTGTTTGGGAAGTATCTGGTATCACTCTTGTGTCCGAAGTATCTGGTATCACTCTTGTGTCTGGGGTTTTGTTTGGAAGTATCTGGTATCACTCTTGTGTCTGGGGTTGTGTTTGGGAATTATCTGGTATCTTTTGTGTCTGGCAAGCAATCTGCACTGTGTCTGGGGTGTCTGGTAAGAAATCTACATTCTGTCGCAAGCAATCTGTGACACAGAGTCACCGAATAATAGATGTTGTATAGATTCTTGCTATGTTGCGTGATATATATAATAGATGTTGTATAGATTTTTGCTATGTTGTGTGATATATATTTCCAGTGAACTTGTTTGGTTTGCCATGTGACATGATATTAGATGTAAGTTTCATGACATTGAGAACATAGTGATGCTGAATATATAAAATCCCTATTATAATCTTCCTTTATATACCCAAAAGAAAATTCAATCACGACTTTTATATTTATAAACATTGAATATACAATGTCTCCATTTGCCATTACATCCTATTTGTAAACATTGAAGATACAATGTCTCCATTTTCCTTTACATCCATTAAATATAAGGAAATTTCATTTCAATTATATACTTATTAAATCAGAGCCAGCAGTTCATTTGCAACCCCGTATGATAACAAACTTATCTCTCTGTTATATGTTTTTATTCTATAAATCTCTGTTATATGTTTTTATTCTATAAATCCCTGTGAGAACCATATCAAAAGTCTTGGTTCTTTGAAAGACAAGGTTTTCACTTTTGTGACTCTCTTAGTTCTAGCCCTGAGCAGTCGGCCAAGAACATATTCGAAATTCTCTCAGAGAACTAGAGTTAAACGCCCTGCTTTTCTGTGCATTGATAGTTATTACTCTTATTTCCTATGGATTGCTCTATGTCCTTTAAAGAAGTTAGAAATGTTGAAGAATGTAGTCCCAATTCATTAGAATCTTCTTCCTCTTATTAGATTTTTCACAAGAAAGCGTGGTGGGATTTATGCTTGAATTCAACACAATCTGATTCTATAACTTGCCTCACGATTCATCACATGCCCTCCATTGAAACATTAGATCCTAGACTGCAAGACGTCTATAAAGGCATGCGACCGTCTATAAAGGCATGAGACCACATGGCACTCCCAAGTATGGCCTAGGATATATAGAACAATGTGATCAAGTTATCCCAGATTGTAGGTTTAATAATCCTTTACCCCCATCTATCCAACGACCTACTATCACAAAAATTCATAAATTTCACTCTATAATGATGGGATGTCCAAAGGCTACCATTGAAGAAGCATGGATCAAGAAAATGCTAAATTGGGATAAATTGGGATCTTTTTACTCACCCTGAGTCAACAGAATTTAATCTCTTTATCCCTAAAAAAGAAAAAATCCGTTTGTCTCAAGAATGGAAGACATTTATTTCTGAAAAGAATCTATGGATCTCTTTCTCTGTGTGGAGACAAAAATCACAAAATCCTGCAGTACAGATGCTTCTCTTTCTATGTGTGGAGACAAAAATCACAAAATCCTACAGTACAGATGCTTGAAGTAGGAAAAGAAAGTTTTTCTCGACATGAATGGAAGAATCTTGAAGGGAAACTAGTCGAATCAACATCCACCTTCCCGCCTTTCAAAGACATTATCCTTGAAGATGGAACCAATCAAGCCAGAGCTATACCTCTAAAGTTAACAGAAGAAGGCGCCCAATTATTAGGTTTAGAAAGAAAGATACAATCTGTGTCTGAACAAGTAAACTGGACTAATACAACTTTAAGAGGAATGGCTACACACACTTTTGTAACAAATGATTATGCCAGAAAATGACAAATCAAAGATTTACAAGTCTCTACAAACACAATAGTCCAGTCTGTAAATTAGTTGAACAACAAAGTAACAAACATTATTGATTGTGTTGAAAATACCCAAGAGTTAGTAAAACAAAAAACAATCGATTCTGAGAAAAACCATGAAGAATTGATGGAAGGATTAGGAGAAGCCTTTTTAGTAGTTGGAAAGAATCTTTTAAAAATACAAGAGAAAGATACCCGTCCTGATAAACCAATTCCTCAATCCTTTATCCTTCCCCACTTCCCAATATCCATTATTTCTCCTGTATATATCCCATAAGAGAAAAAAAGTCAGAGAAAATTCCCAACCCATTTCCCAAATGAAGAGCTTGAATCATCTTCTTCTCCAAATCACAATTTATCTCTGGTCTCCATTCAACGCCCTTCTTATGAAAATATAACTCACCATGTCCACAGACCCTCTGCTCCCAATCTTCTTGGCAAATGAAAATTACCTGAAACACAAAAAATTACAGAAGATTGGTTTCTCGAATGGAATATAGATGGATTATCAGTTGGTCAAATTCATCAACTACTTGACATAATGCATGTTTCTTATAAAATTATGTGTATGAAGGGAAAAACTGAGATAGAAGCATGCAAATCATTAATCCAATGTTTTACAGGAACCTTAAGCAAATGGTGGGAAATCATCTCCTCCCCAATAATGATAGCCAAGATGGAAGCAGAAACACTCAGAGATGAGCAAGGAGATATAATCTTCCACCTTAATGAGACTCCACAAAATAACATGATTGGAGCCCTTACCACACTAATCCTAGAACATTGGTTTGGGACATAAGAAGAATTGGCTGATAAGCATGAACTAATTTTGATGAATATCAAATGCAGAAAAATGTTTGAATATGAAGATTTTCACAGAGAATGGATTCAAAGGATATATGAAGTAAAAGACAACCAAAATATCTTATGGAAACAAGTATATCTTGCTATTATTCCTAGCAAATTTGTAGAATATTTAAAAATGCAGGAAGTGCTTAAACTACCTTATGAGATGTATACTTGTGGTGAAATTTATTCACTGATTACCAAAGCATTGATAGGATTGTGTACAAACATGAAAGTCCACAAATCCATCCAAACGTTATCTCATATTCCAGACAACAAATCCATCCAAACGTTATCTCATCTTCTAGACAACAAATCCATCTGTGAAAAATATGGACTCTATTTAGGTGACCCTGTCAAACGAAGAAAAAAGACAAAAAAACACCAGCATGAAAGGCGAACTCCAAAAGATAGATGGAGACCAGCCAAGAGATAGATTCACTATTATAACTCTGAAGACATAAATCTCAAAACACACTCCGCTCCAACAAGACAAAAGGTCCAATGCTGGTTATGTGGAAAACCTGGACATATTGCAAGCTCATGTCCAGATGGCGAAAAATCCAAAAATTACAAAGGAAAGGACTCTACACAAAGGGTTTGCGAGGCACAACATAAGGTCAACAATGAAGCAGAAAAACAATTATTGCACAGAGCTCACTGTAATATATGTGGGGCAAATGATCACAATACAAACCAATGCCCTCACCATCCTTTTGTTAAAAGAGAAGAAGTCCATATTTTACATGAAGGATGTTGTTCTGAATCCATAGATACCTCCGATTTTGAGTATGCTTCATCCAATGAAGAAATTTACATATCTCATCACTGCCATTGCAATGATCCTAACTATTGTTTATGTGAAAGTTCTTCTGAATCAGATTCGGCACCAGACTCCCCCGAGCACAGAGAAAAGATAAAACTATGTATGTGGAAAGATACAGGTGATCAAGATACTCAAATATTAGCCCAAATCAAAGCCTTACCAGAAGGAGAAATGAATAAATCCCTATTAGAATCCTTTTTGAAAACAATGGCTTCAGAACAAAAGCAAAAAGTTCCAGGAGTTTCATCTTCATCATCTACGAAGCCTTTGTTTTTAGACGCTTCATTTGAAAGAAATACTAAGTCTTTCATCAGACACAATAGAGAAACCAAAATCCAACATCCTTCTTTAACTGACTTAGAAAAATAAGTATTTTACCTAAAGAAAGAAGTTTCAGAACTTCGTCTCAATATTAGCCGATATGAAGAAACTCCTGAAGACTCATACAAGGTAGATTCTTGGGCTCACCAGAAAATCAAATCTCTAAAAGAATAGATGGCATCGTTTCCCCCTCCGCTGGAGGATGAACCAATAGAACATGAAAGTAATCTCAATATTGCCAACCATGATTCTGATTATTTACAAGGTTTGGATGCTATGAAAATCTTGACTATTCAGTATCAAAAATATCATGTCGAGGTTATTATAGAGATTGAAGGGGAAATATTTTTTCTAAATGTCTTATTAGATACTGGTTTAGACATGAATCTACTCAATAAAGAATTGATCCCTTGCAAATATTGGCTCCCGAGCAAATATTCTGCCATAGGACTAGGAAACATTTCTACTAATATTAGCTTTGAAGTTCCCAAGGCTGTAATATGGTTTGACCAATGTTCTCTTGGTATGAAACTCCTCCTAGCAGATTTACTTGTGGATTGTGTTTTGGGAACTCCTTTTCTTGTAGCTGTTGAACCACATGGGTCTGCTAGAATGACTCTAGGTCATCCAACCTATTTTCTTACCATCCCTAGCCTAATAAGCAACAAATTCCCTTGTAAAAAGATACTTCCTTTTATTTCAAAACCCCAGATAAATACTATTTTTTTACCCAACCTCATCTAAAAGTCTAATCATCATAGAAACCTGGGATGACCTGAACAATAGACCAGTAACTGAACAGATCGATGACAATCTTGAATGGACAGTCTACTCCCAAAATTGGGCCACTCATTGGGAACTAATATGGTTTGAAGGTATTGAGTTCAGACTCCTAGGGTTCTCTTGTAACACAAGAATTCATGTAATACCCCCACATCATCTTATAGGGAGAATGCATCAAGCTCCCGCTCTTGTTGCTCGCGAAAAATTGGTAGAGATGGGAGACATAACAAGGCTACGATCTACTTTCAGAAGATGGTATTGTCAGCATTCACAACAATGGCATATTACACCTGACCATTCCTATTTTGTTATAAACCGGATGAGAGCATTACAGTCCTGGCCACAACAAGATCCATCCCAACGTCTTTTCCAGATTAATTATCATCAATACCAAGCTATGTGGGACCATATGTGTTTATGGAGTGACATGTACAAATATTATTACTGCATGATAAAATTTTCAAGTAACTTCAGAAATAACACTAATCCTGAACCCGAGTGGCTTGGAGCATGGTGGAAAAAGTTTGGTTTAAACTCAAGTGCAATTCATCCAGACGTCATAGAAACTTGACAGTTTGTCCACCAAATGAATCTATCAGATAATGTTCACCGCCTCAGCCAAATCTCCAATATTGACTATATGAACATGTTCATAGATGAAAAACATCCTTGGGTCATCAAAATCAAATACGTTCTCCAACAAGAAGAAGACAACAATGAAGATCTAAATATGTATCGGGAAATCTTTACACAACATTGGGATTCGTATCGCTTTAACCATTTTCATGATCAACCTGTTGAATAAAGGTTATTAGTGGGACCTGTCCACTATCATGTCTTACTGGATGACAGTGGTGTCAGTCGATTTCCGTGGGTTCATGATACGAACTCCACTTTGTACAAACTCTTGTCTACCACTTGTTGAAAAGAATCTTGGAAACTCAGAGCACTTCTCTAGATTTTGGCGTGGTTTGACCCGAATTTCCAAGGTACTTCCAAATATGTGGAAAGTTGATTAGAATCTTGGTTGGATGTCTCTTGCATGTTCTCTCCACCAAGTATGCAATAAATCTCAAAAGTAGATTCGATTTCAGTAGGACAGTTTGAAGTCTTTTCAACAAAATGATTCATTTCTCCAGAAATTTTGTATATAAGGAGAAGGGAGGTTCATTAGTAGGGGTCTTAGTTGGTCAGTCCGAGTCTTTCTAAGCTCCCTCTCTTTGAGCTTTGAGCCTTTTTGTCTTAGATTGCTTTGATAAGCCTGTGTGATTCTGGCTCGGCCAGCACGAACCTAAAGTGGTAGAAGCATTAAGTCTTAGTCTATCAGTCTGTGTATAAGGTTTTGAGAGAGAGAAGTATGTGCTCGAATTCAAGTCTGTAAACCCATGTCGTTTTGTCTCATATAATACAAATAAACTTCCACATGTTTATCTTTGAAAATTGTCTATTCTCTTGTCTCTATATTATGCTTTCTCTATTTTCCTACTGAAGCGATTGTCGAAAGTTCACTGGAGATTGGTGCCCGAAAGTTCACTGAGAAGATTGTCGGAAGTTCGCTTAGGTATTGAAGAGCATCGTGGTAAGTCCCGCTAGGCAGTTGGCCGCTAAGGGAAGTAAGGCGTTGGGATGTTCGAAGGTTCAAGCTGGGATTTTCTTGGGTTCACCTAGGGGGTCGTTGGGTTCAAGCTGATATTGTAGAAGAAAACATCGACAAAAACATAAAACTAAGACAAATACTTCAAGCTTCATTCTCCGACGGAGGAAGCCTCTATAAACAAATACCATTTTTTGCACCTCCCTCTGGAGATCTATCAGATGTTTTCTCCTTAGGCTACTAACATGATGGTGGGTGCATCTTTTGAAACAATGAAAATATGGAGTAGATAACTCCACCTACACATGAAAAAGAAACAACCTTATAATTAAGAGAGGTTAAGATTGAGGAAGGCAATTTTAAAGAATTCCAGGTGATAGAGGGTGCTCTCCATGGGATCGCTTTCTAGTTTTTATTGATTAAAATATATTGTAAAGTTTTATTTATTTTGGAACAATTTGTAAGGCAATACATTTTCTAGGTCAATGAGTTTAGATTTTGATTAGACAATACTCCAGTTTGTAAGATATTGGAATTGTCAATTTTGAATATAGGCTATGACCTTTATATATTGTGTTTGTATTACAATGTGAACCACTCCAGTTTGTAAGATATTGGAATTGTCAATTTTGAATATAGGCTATGACATTTATATATTGTGTTTGTATTACAATGTGAACCAGTCAAGATATGAATTTTTCTAATACAAATTTACTCATTATTATTAATTTTTTTATCTATTTGAAACTTCATTTAAATTCATTTAATATAAATATCTTTATACAAAATGTCAAATAAACAAGATTAAATATAGAAAATTGTTTCAAAATTATAATTTCATATAAAAATAATTTGTAAATATAAAATATTATATCCACATAGAAATGTTGTGAATTCATGTTTAGGTAGACAACATCATACTATTATGAGTGTCAAAGTAATTGTTGCACATTGTTCTTTCTTTTAACAATGTAGTCACTTTAGTTTAAGGTTTAACTCTTCAAATTAAACTTTGGGGATAAATTGGGTGTATATATTTTCTTATCATACTTTATCCCTTATCTTATAGTTAGGGTTAGTTAGTTTGACATAGTTATTGTTGTAATAAATATTGAAACTTTGGTTTTTGGTCACTTAGGGGAGAAAAATTTATAGTGTTTAACTATTGAAAGTGTAGATGTGAGAAAATGACCATTTGTCTGTCACGCGTGTCACTGAATGTTTGCTACCTGTCATCTTTAGTCAAATAACGTTGAAACCAGCCGCAAATGCCACAGCAGTATAAAAGTCACAAACCAACTCATGAAAAATCCAAAGACAGGGTTCACGTGAGAATCAAAGAAATGTACCATATGTTCGAGCATTGAGTCACAAGGAGAATGAATGGAAGCATTGGCAGTGGAATGACCACATACACCAAGAATTAAGCCACATGGAGAAAAAGATCACGAGTCTGGGTTTTTTTCCATCGGGGATTTGGCTGATGTAGATATTTTAATAACTACAACCTCGATCCATGAATTCACTAAAGTATTAAAGGATAAGTCGAGTCAAATAAAGATTAAGAAAGATTAACGTTAATAAATCTCATCGCAATTTCACGATTCAGGATTTCTCGCATCAAGTATTATCGAAGTCCCGACACTTAAATCCACGAAAGGTTTAATATTAATTGCTAATCGTGATTAATTAAGAGATTAAAGAAAATGATTATCATATAATTAATCCCATCGCGATTTCGCGATTCGAGATTCCTTGCATGCCATAACTCTTGAGGACATGATACCTGAAACCCAAAGGCCCGAAAGAGTGCAATGTAAAAGCCAAAATCTATTTCAGGGATTTGGCCGATGTTGATATTTTAATAACCACTGCTTTGTTTCCTCGAATCCCGAAAACCCAAAATAGTGACTCCAGTCATATGCAAAATTGCTTTAGAAAAACACAATTTTCTCATCCTTAGAGAGGTCGTTTTTTGCGTTCAAATAGTCGATTGACATCTAAAAATCCTAGGCTTTCCAGTGGTGTCTTAATAATTTCATTTTGATTTTGGTAAGGCAGTCAAAAGTCCCCTGAAAGATGATGTTCGCTTTCATAAATGTGGCGTTTTTTACTGTGTCGATTCATCATTTTCAAATGATGATTTTGAGCGACTGGAGTATAATTTTGAGAAACGTTTGGAGGATTTTGTGCCCAACATATTAGATATCATTAGCCTCTCTCATTTTTCCTACAGGTGTCACAGATTTGGAGAATCAAATCCATCTCCGAGCCCTAATTTTCGGATTTCATATTTTTCTATTTTGACACATGTTTGTTAAATGCAGATTTGGGGCAAATGAAAACGGATCTCAGGGAATTGAGAGAGGTTTTTGCTCAGAATAAACAGATGCACAAAATCCTCTTTCAGTTTATACACAACTATCATGATTCGAGAGATACAGATCCATAACCGCAACCCCATTTTTTCAGCAGTTTGGCCCATTTTCTATGGCAGAAAGTTTCAAGAATTGGTTGTAATTGTTGTTATCTTTTAGATTAGAGAGGATTTCGACCTCAATACATATATGAGGCATATTTGTAAAAGAGGAGGGGGAAAATACACAGGAGTAGTACTCCTGGCATGTAGCTTTCATTTTCAGTTTAATAAAAGATTGCAAAAGCATGTTTTATCCATATCAAAGATTCTTGTGATGTTGCTTGCAGAGTTTGTCCATTTTTTTAGTTTCAATATCACTCCATATATCTTTTATTCTCGATTTGTAACTGTTTTGTAATATAATTCATCCTCTGTTAGATGCTCTGTTGCGGACTAGTTATAGGTTGTTTCTTGCAAAGATCAAGGTTCAGAATTCATCCTTTTCTAGATGCTCTATCCCAACCATCTCTTTCCACTGATTTATGCTTGGAATTCACTCATTGCTAAGTGCTCCTTGCATTTTGATATGTTTTATATTTATTCTGCTACCATACTTTTTATAAATCCTTCCTTTCGTAATCATCTTCTATCTCGCCTCTACTCCATGGATTTCCATTGTCGAAACACTCTTATTACTTGCTTGATCATTTGACTCCATGCCCAATGGACTACCTCCCAGTCCAACCCATCAACCCTAAAATCCTCAAAACATTTTGTTACCCACAGATCTGCCCATTGTTAAGCTTATTGGATATCCTATCATGACATATATTCGAGAGATCCCTCTCGGGTTGGAAGGGGAATCTTCTAATCAAAAGTGATTCGTGGTTATCTCGAAATTTACTTGCACGCAACCCAAATCAAGTTATGAGTGATAACTTATTTTTTCATTTAAAATGTGCTAAGGCTTGGCTCTATTACAGCCTAGAACCAACTCTTGCGACAACATTTTCTGGCACTGTTGCCAGGGACG
>JASDQU011442545.1:21592-33563 GCA_032191745.1 Picea mariana | reverse complement strand
ACCCAAAGGATAGGAAAGTCTCCTAGAATCCAAAGTACATAAATTTCATTATATTGCATAGATTTCAATGTTCGTAAAGATGACATTCTCCAACTAAGTTGTTTGCTCCATTGATCTCAATATAGTTCATTAATTTTAGTGTTTTCATAGTGGATAAAATTGATTTTTTGCATTGATTTTAGTCTTTATATAGTGGATAAAGGATACATGAAAAACATTTTCTCACTATTTTGAAATAATTGATTAGATAAAATTGTAGGAAAAACGGTTATACTCGATAGAGGAATTAAGGGAATTTAGTAGTGAGGCAATGAATAAAGAATCAATTAGATGGTCTCATATCATTGAAACAGAGAAAGGATTAAAGGAAAAGGCTGACATGGGTTCCAAATCACAAGTTGATAGAATTGGAATTGTTACCACACATTCTAACAACTTAGTAAAAATTCTTCACAAGACACCAATACTAGTGGAGCATCAGAAGATGTCACCACTATCACCTAGGAAACAAATTCCCTCTCTTTAGTGGAGTAAATCCAGCACAAGGGAAGCTTCCCTAGTTACCTCTAGGAATCCCTAAGCAAGACACAAACAAGTATAAGGCCCTATGGGAAGCTACTCAATCTACCACCAATAAAATAAGATAAACAAGGTAACGAAAATGTGGTAAGATAATTTTGTTTTCATATTTGAATGGATGAGGATTTAGTTCAATTTAAAAGGTTTTCCATGCCAATTTTAGGCTCAAGGGCATCCCCAAATATTACAAAAGAAGAAAAATATAAAGGTTTTTGTAAAACTTGGAAGAAAGATATTAAATTATAGAAATAATACAAGTTATGACACCAACAATAAAATTAACCCTTGAACAAGTAATTAACCAATGAAGAAAGAGGGATAAAAAATGAATTAAACTAGGGTTTTATTAATCAACAAAATCTGAAATTAAAAATGCATGTAACAACCCTAAAACCCTAGATGTCCAGYGCTAGAAGGATGAAATAAGAAATCAATAATGCAATTTAGGATTTAAAGATGATTATTAGGTCAACAATATGCATTAACATCACAATTTCTTAGTCTTTTATGGTTGAAAATGAATATATGGTTGTAATAAAACCCAAATCTAACCCTAAAACAATAAAAAGAGTTGAAATTTCTGATTTTGTGATTGACTATTGGGAGAAGGACTAACACGCCTACTATATTTTTAGGCATGTGGAGTAAATTAAGTACTCCTTTGAAGAGATGTGGGTGGACCTAGAGTGATATATAGGATTGTTCACTACTAAAACTAGAATATCCTCCTAGTATATCACTAGGTATTCAAAGATAATTCAAGGGAAGGTTTTTAACTAGTAACCTTCCAAATGTTTTAACAATAAGGGTTTGTTAAAGAAAGATCTAAGAGAATGAACAACCATCACTAAAGAAGGAACATTACACTTACATTCATTCATAAACAAAACCACAAGATAACAAGAGACCACTTACTCAATAAATCTTTCATCCATCAAAACCCTATCAATGAACATCCATAAAGTAGCAAAAGCATCCTCAAAGCATCTATTATAACCCTAATCTACAGTAGACATGCTTACATGGCATCAGGCCATCTCAGATTCCTTCTTTGCCAAAACACTGTTGAACAACTCTTTAAAAAAACCCTTTTTATAAGGGCCCACACGCCCTACTCCATTACTGCACGCGTGTACATGCTAGCTGACCTAAAATAGCCCATGTGTAACTACAAAAGCACAAAAAAATGAAAGTTGTCGATGGAACACACAGCTTTGGGTGAGTTAACTGAAACTCCCGGCCATGCATGGCCGAGGGTTCGTCCAAATACCTAACTTCTTATAACCTATAAAAGAAGGGTTAGGGGTCCCATTTGGAAAAGGAGAATAATAGTAAAGAAACTCTGCCCAATTGCACATTCCCATTGTCCCAACCCTTTAGCCATCCTTGTGCAAGGAGAGATACAGAGCAAAGAAGTTGGAGGACATTTGAAGAGGAGCCTAGGATCAGGTTCGTGGAGCGATGGCCGATCTCGACATTTTAAGTTGATTCATTAAAAGTAATAAAGAAATGTTTTTCCCGTCCTACGTTATAAGTTCTTCATAGTTTATTAAATATATGTTTGAATCTCTAACCCATTAGTCTATAGATAAAATGCATGTGTAGTTTGTTGCTTGTTTTGTATGCAGGTAAACCTTGGGAGGAGAGATGCTAACAAGCGATCAAGCGTGAAGAAGGATCGACATCGAATGCCCAGAACAAGGTATGTTGATCTAACCATGTATTTGCTGAAAAAAAATGGGGATTAGGTCTGGGGACGAAGGTAGAAAGTAGGTTTCTTTTGGTCATATTTGCATGCATAATATAACCTTGTTTGCTAGTTCATAAGGGGATTTCCCACTCACAAAAGAATTGGCGACTGTACTGGGGAAGTCTCTAGGGTTCCTAGGAATTTTTATTTTTGGGTATTTTTAAAAGAACTGGTTTTCTTTCCTGTTTTTTTTAAGTTTCTGCAAAGTCTTAGCTAACAGAGATTCTAGTCTTCTATATCAGTTATCTCTGTTTATTTGCTTGAGTATAAATTTTTTTTTTCTGAGACCCACAGAGGTACACGCGACCTATATAAGGTCTGCACGCGTGTACCTGCGCCCTACATTCTTACAGCCTGCGTGTAAATGCTAGATGAAGAAGTAACAGTAGCGTGTAAGATTCCAGAAAATTTTTGAGGCAGTCATCCTCTTCCCTGTCAGAATTTTTCATTCTCATGGGTTTTCTGGAACTCTTTCTAGTCTTGGTTGTTTGCATTTTATAGCTTAGGTTTCACCTCAGATTGGTTTGTTTTACGAATTTTTCCTTGCATTGTTTTCTTTTTCTGTTAAAGAAAGTGTCTGAGCTTTCAAGAGATCCTGGTTCTCAATATCAGTGGTCTTTGCCTGGTTTGGATTGCCTGTTTTTATTTGTTTCAGAGTTTTAGAGATACATGCGGCCCGTATAAGGCCAACACGCATGTACATGCCCTCTAACTCTACATAGCTCGTGTGCACACGCTTGCTGTTGAGATGTCAGTAGTGTGCTTGTAAAGGATAGTTTTTGTTGAAGGAGAGGCAGTCATCCTTTCCCTTGACAAGAGTTATACCTCTCAGGATCTTGAATCTCTGTCATAGCAGTCAGTAGCTTAGGTTTGAGCTCAACCATAGCTTTCTTTTTCATTTAGAAGTTTTCATGAAAATTTTCTTTTGACAGGTTTTTAGACAAGTTTGAGAGTCCTTTGTTAAGTTGCTAGTTTGTGATTTTTTGAAGTGATTCTTTGCGATCTACGTTTAGGCCAGAAGTTTTTTTTTGGTTTTGATTTGTTGATATTTTTCCTTTTTGCTTTATAAGCATTCAGATAAAAAACAAAAATCCTTTATTTCTTTGTTTGGTTGAAAAGTGTTGTTTTGCATTAAGTAACCAGAGAAAAGTCTTTGCTTTCATAATTTCTTTACAGTTTACTTAGATCATAAGTAGCTCATAGTTGAGTGAAATTATGTTTTGAGTTTGTTGTTCAAAGATCTTAGAAAAAATTTTAAATTTGAAAAGTTGTTTAAAATTTGAATTAAGTGAAGGTTTTTGTTTCCAGCTTTCATTTCATTTTTACTTTCGTCTTTCAAACATCACTAGTTTCACTTTCATAACCTTTGACATAAGACAAGCCATAAAATTAACGCTAAATCTAAAAATCATTAGACTTTTATGTTTGTAGGGTCAACTAACTAGTTCAGGATTAGGGCCTTGAATTAGGTTGGAGAGGAAACTCTTCAAGGCCATTAAAATCAAACATTGGAGTTTGAGTTAGGGAGTGTCAAAGTCCAGTATCGTGAAAGTTATACAAAACCCCCCTCTAACATAGGGGATAAACATGAGGTCGCGTGCGGAAAGGTAGCAGAGATAACCCCTCCAAAGATGGACCAATCGTAGTGGAGAACACATACAGAGGGCTTGTCTTAGGATTCCGTCGATTGCATTTGCCACGGAGCTTCGTGGGTCTCGAATCCGTTTGAGGTCCTCAGTTGTCTTCCAGACCACTTGATCTCGATACCCTTGACAGGTTTCGGGCTCGATACCCTGTTCATTGTGGTCTATCTGACTTTCGAATGTACCCGCCTAGTGACTATTCGCGCACTGGCAACCTAGTTGCCTATCTTTTTTAGGGACATACACAGGTGACTGCGGGGGTATACCGAGGTACCTAGGACAGACATCGGGCCACGCTTCGCAGAGTATACCTAGAGGGTGCTTCCGTATTCGAGTTGCACTTGCACCGATAAGTTGTTCTAGTGTTGGTTGTTGTAACTGTTCTTCCAATTAGTTTAGTGTTTTGTCTTATCTTATAGGGACTTTTTTAGTGTGTGTTGTTTTTGAACGAATAGAATTCCCTAGGGTGTCTTTTTATCTTCTCACACAATGGAGGATCACGAGCTCCGTCAGTCACGAAGGCTTTTGGGCCTATCGCCGGTTACACTGGAGCCACCCCCGCCAGCACTAAGGTGAAAGCTAGACTAACAAGGGTCTTTTGAAGCGACTGGGTCACAAGAAATTGTGCCCAATGAACATCCAAAGGAACCGACTGTTTTGGACCTTGGAGCGAAAGATCTTGGCTCGGTTGAAACCCCAACCACTGATCTCTCGGCACCCATCAGCATACCACTTCACCTTTACAAGTGCCAGACGATGTCACACCCAGCAATGGAAACAAATGTTGTTACTTCTTCTGGGAATTCTTCAATTCCCACTACGGTTGTCACCACAGGAGAGTTTCCACCTCCTAACCCACCGTCATCGGTTCCAGCCACCATGGTCTCGACCACCTCTACCTTGCACAGTGTTCCGATCCCGTCTTTGGCGGAGGCCACAAACCCTTTCACACCAAGTGCGGCAGGCCCTCCGTTCTCATACGGGATGCCTAGTTCAGGTACAAGTCCTATACTTTCCTACTCCACTTCACAGACTTCAGGTCTGGGGGCAGGGATCTCTAACACTCCTCTGCAAATCCACATGGGGGGACTTCCGCTCCTTTTAACACTTTCCCTTACGGAGGAGTTCATATACCTCCTTCGTCCCCTTTGCTCGGTGGCACGCACTAGCCATCCACCGGGTCGCCTACACACCATAGTCTATTTGGAGAAGGGAGTCAAGGAACACCTTTGCATAATATCTCGGTAGGTTCAACACCGTTTTCTTTGTTCGGTGCATTTGGTAACAACGCCTTCTCGTCAGCTTCTTTCCCGACTGGGGGCAATCCCGGTTTCAGACAATCTATTCCTATGCAGGGTACTATTCCTGCACAGGGGGCACACCCAGGAACTTCTTCTGCATTAGGGCCTTGGAATTCTTGGCAGGGATCCGTTCCCTCGTCCGGAATGCCGATCTGGGGTAATTCTTTCCACAATCACTGGAACCCCGGAAAAAGTACTATGCCTATCCCTACGGGACCAACATGGGGCAACCCTTCCCAAAGTCATTCAAATGTAATGCATGCCCAACCATCTATGTCCTATTTTGGAAATCAACTGATGATGTCTCCTCACACGCACAATCCATACGCTGGCCATGGTCATGGTTTTTACCAGAACCCAGGCCAGCAGCCGAACTTTTCCTGGAAACTTGGTGCCAGTCAAACTCTAGGCCCCTTTTTCCTCGGTTATCACCAACAACCCAAACTACCCTTCCTGGCAACCTTTCATTTGCCAGACTTGACAAGGTTGTTGAATGACCCTATCTGTCATGATCCGTGTTGGCCTCCTATGCCAACAAAGTTTCTTTCGGACATCCCGAATTTTGAAGCCAAGCCTAATGAAGATCCAGGAAATCATGTGACTACCTTCCATCTTTGGTGCTCATCTAACTCATTGAAAGACGACTCCGTACAGTTGCGATTGTTTCAACGTACTCTCATTGGGAGTTCCGCGAAATGGTACAATGAGCTCGATCGCTCAAGTTTCTCTTCCTTTAGCGAATTGGCGATGGCTTTCCTAAACCATTTCCAGTTACCTATGAGATACGACGCTGGCACAGAACTACTGGCCAATTTTTCACAGACAAAAGCGGACCATATCTCTGATCACATCCAAGAATGGAGATGCCGAAAGAGTTTAATTAAGGTACCAGTCCCACCAACATTCCTGCTCGAGTGGTTCCTTAAGTCTTTAGTCCCACAGTTATCCAAAGACATCACGACATTGGGAGTATTTTCCGAAGAAGAAGCCATGATGAGAGCTCAACAACTTGAGCTAATCTATTCTCAGTCCGGTTTATTATACGAGATCTTGCCAGATGCACCATGCTCAATACTTGATAAAACCAGACAAAGAGCTGGACCACATGCCGATGGTATTGTTGGTTAAGCACAAACAAAGCCCGTTGAGAAACTGACTAAGCAGTTGCAACAGTTGTCTATACAACACACAGCGGCCAGCCAAACCACTACTTTGGTTGCTCCCCCTACCAAAACGTCGTATGTACACACAGTGCAATCGACTAATCCAAAGGCCACCCAACAGCTTGAAGGAAAGAAAAAACAATGAAAGAAGGGTAAGGGGGATAAGAAACCCACCGATAATGCTAGCAGGGGCAACATTGAGAAACGGAAGGCGAGGTATCCATGCAACCTATGCGCAGAAGACCACCTAACCCACCAATGTCCCTGGCTTGCCGAAGCTCAAAAGTTTGTGACGTAGCAACAACCTGTTGTGTTAACCAATCTGTTTCAACATGGGCAAAATCTAACCCAGGACTCTGCAAGCACGGAAGGGGACAGCCAAGGACCCTCTCCATCTTTGAACAACCCCACATCCACGAATGTATATATGGTGAAGGGTGATGCTTTTATATCGACTAGAGCGCATGACTATAATAAACCAAGCACTTCTAAGAAGGGCAAAGAAGTCGAACTCCCATCTCTTCCTCTACAGATTGAGAAGACGTTGGGCGAAACAATGACACGCAGCCCCAAAGGTGCATTCAAAAAATATTCTCACAACCCAAACGCAAGGGCATCCCATAACTATTATGTGGTGGAGGATTTATCACAAACCCCTTTCGCGATGTCTGCTTTGGAGGTCCTCCAAATCTTCCCTTCCTAGAGGAAATCCTTGCTAACCACTTTAGGATCTATCGAGACTTGTAATTAGGGTACAATCATGCTGGATACAACCGAATTAAAACCTCGTCTGCCTTACCACGTAGTGTTTCAAATAGTAGTGGCTTATCCCACGAAAATTTTCACTTGAAATATCTTCTGCACGGTGGTTGATGAGGGCGCCTCGACATGCGTTATGTTGTTGGCATGTTGGAAGGCCATTGTCCAGCCCGTTTTGTCTCTGTCACCTACTCTCCTCACTACTTTTGACGGTTGTTCATTCCGACCACATGGTATCATTCCCTCTTTCCCCGTGCAGTTAGGAGGGAAGACCGTGTGTGTCGAGGTAGAGGTATTCGATGCACCCCTCGACTATAACCTCTTGTTAGGGAGGAGTTAGACTTATGCCATGCAAGCTGTGGTTGCTACAGTTTTTCGGGTCTTGTTGTTTCCACACGAGGGCCAGATTGTGACCATTGATCAATTGTCTTTCTCCCGACCTGGCCCTTCATTGGGGGCATCCACGGTCTCGATGATTGATAATTCTCAACTAGGTGTAGTCAACGTAGGGGTTGGTTTGTGCCCATCTTTGATGGGTACCTTCGATTACCCGCCCCCTCAAGGCGATATCAAGTTTATATCCAATCACCATAAGGTTGAGATTTTTCAAGTTTCATCGTTCCACACGACTTACTTCAATGATCCGTGGATACTTCCTTCCCCATCGGCCACGATGGATGGGACAGGGAACCCAGGCATGTCCATGCCCTTGTTCGCATCTAAAGTAGCGTACTCTTTAGTTCAACAAGCTTCAGCTGATCCAACTCCTGCACAAGAGTTCAATCCACTTCTAGAGCCTATTTGGGCTCAGGGTTCTCTCGCTAACACCGATTCATTAGACTTAGTCTTGCCCTCTGACGAAGCAGTAATTGAAGCAATGACTAGTTCGGAAAAACCCTGGGAAGATCTTCATCACAGATCATACTTCCTTCCAGAGTTAAGCCGAATCGAAGCAGGAGAATTCACCAGGACTATGAAGGGAGATAGGTCTTGTCCTATTAATCCCTTAGCTACACACGAGGTTTATGTTGAGGGTAATATGGAAACCATCGTTGAAACCATACCGATCAATATCTCCAGAACCCCTGGCATCGTAGACAATGTTTTCGTCAGAGCATACTGCTCCCCCGAGGAGATACCCAACATCAACCCACAAAGTGTTGATCATGAGCTAACTTTGTTGATTTTCAAGCTTGCTTTGAGATCTGAAAGAAACATCCGACAAGACTGCATTTATGCTTTTCGATCTCGTCTAGATTAACCAAGAAAAGTAACCTTTATGGGTCTTCTTTTAATCCCTTTTCATACCCACTAAACATGAAAATATTTCCGAGCAATCTTGTGGCCTTTCACACTCATTAAATTGAAATTTGAAGTCACGTCTGTTCGGCAGTAGTTTACCCCTTTTTCGGTCCAGACGGTCAACTGTATGAACAAAGGTATACTCTATGGAACTTCAGTTCTCTAGAAGAGTACCCTCAGGTATAATTTTACCCCTTTTTCGGGCCTAAGGGACTAAACTTACAAAAAAGGAACCCCCTCAGAGTCCATAGTTAAGCTCTTTTCAAACTCCCTAAAATTGAAAAGATCGTCAAGTGACCTTATTCTTTCACACTCGTTAAACTGGTCCAGAAGAACATTCTTGACGGAGTCCATAGTTAAGATTTTTTTAGACTCCTTAAAAATGAAAAAATGGCCGAGTGATCTTGTCTTTATCACACTCGTTAAAATGGTTTAGAATAGACGTCTTTTCGGTGCTAATTTGCCCCTTTTTAGAATCGACTAGACTACCTTCGAAAAAGGTTCCCCATTGGAGTCTCCTTTTACGTTTTTTCAGACTCTCTAAATATGAAAAACCATCGAGATTACCTTCTCTGGGCTTGTTAAACTTACATCGAAGGATGTTACCATTGTGTGTTTTGTTAACTGCATTTTCATACCCGCGTCTTTGGCCTAATGCCGGCTCCATGTTGCTCTCAACTAAACCATCTGAAGCATGCCTTAGACACAAGCCCTGTAGCATTTTTCCTCTGCATCTTGACACCTTAGGCCCCTGGAGGATTTTTCCCGAGTGTCCTTTTCTTGCATATGTCTTTTTTCCCTGATCATCCCTGTGTTTCGTGCGCTTGGAACTAGTATGTTTGCGACACTCGATTCTCCTTTGTAACATAACATTCTTTTATTCTTTTTCCAAAATTATTTAAAAAGACAAAAAAATCAAATATACCCCAAAAAGATGAAGGGAAAAGTATTTTCTTTATTGGCATCATAATGAGTCGCCCTTGGATAAAGCACATCTGTCCGTTTTTTCATCAAACCCTGGGATTTAATATGACCTTAGGAAGCTTTTCTCGCTACATAGAGCTGTGTCCTCCTCCATTTGGTTATTCTTCCAAACATATGGAGGGTTTGTGTTGCCTCCTGCCTCGTAAACTTATGTCAATGCCATGCTGCCTAAGTCTCATCATTTGTCGTGTTGTTGTCCAAGGGAAGTTTGTCACCAAGCCTGAGTCGACCCCTCTGCAGTTTGTCTCTTGCCCTCATACCCAACCATCCTGAATGTCCAATCAAGTCCTTGTTTGAAATCAATGAAGCCTTCAGTTTGATCATCAAGATTATCTAGTCCATGACAGAGGAGCCGTCGAAGACCTCTAGGTAGTGTAGTCGTACACTCATATTACACTCTTACCTTGAGTTTTGAAGATTTTGAAGTTGTTTCTCAAGCTCTGAAGACCTCATCTCCAGCCATTAGGCCGCATCAACTTCTACAAGATGGATACTCTATATGTATATCTTTTTGATTTCGAGATGTAGCTCTGTTGTGTATTGTCCGCGGCTACACTTTATATAGTTATTTGGCATGGATCTACAGTGTATTTGATTGGTAGCCATGATTCTATTTTATCTCGAGCATGGGTATGCCCGCCTCGGTGAGACATTTGTTATTTTGCAGACGACGCCTCCCGGTTCCTAGTTCCTAGGCTCACATGTTCGGCACATCAATAAAGATTGGTAATGTATTTCGGCCATTAGATGCTCTTCTAACCTCACACATTAGGGGGCATCTGTTATAACCCTAATTTGCACCAGACATGCTTACTTGGCATCAGGCCATCTCAGATTCCTTCTTTTCCAAAACACTATTGAACAACTCTTTAACAAAACCTCTTTTATAAGGGCCCACGCACACTACTCCATTATTGCACGCGTGTACACGGTAACTGACCTAAAATAGCCTACGTGTACCTACAAAATCATGAAAAAAGGAAAGTTGCCGATGAAACACACAACTTTGGGTGAGTTAACTGAAACTCCCAACCATGCATGGCCGAGGGTTCATCCAAATACCTAACTTCTTCTAGCCTATAAAAGAAGGGTTAGGGGTCCCATTTGGAAAAGGAGAATAATAGTAAAGAAACTCTACCCAATTGCACATTCCCATTGTCCCAACCCTTTAGCCATCCTTATGCAAGGAGAGATACAGAGAAAAGAAGTTGGAGGACATTTGAAGAGGAGCTCAGGATCAGGTTTGTGGAGCGGTGGCCGGTCTCGACATTTTAAGTTGATTCATTAAAAGTAATAAAGAAATTCTTTTCCCATCCCACTTTATGAGTTCTTCATAGTTTATTAAATATATGTTTGAATCTCTAACCCATTAGTCTATAGGTAAAATGCATGTGTAGTTTGTTGCTTGTTTTGTATGTAGGTCAGCATTGGGAGGAGAGCTGCTAATAAGCGATCAAGTGTGAAGAAGGATCGACATCAAATGCCCAGAACAAGGTATGTTGGTCTAACCATGTATTTTCTGAAAAGAAATGGGGATTAGGTTTGGGGACGAAGGTAGAAAGTAGGTTTCTTTTGGTCATATCTACATGCATAATATAACCCTATTTGCTAGTTCGTAAGAGGATTTCCCACTCACAACAACATCCTCTCCAAAAAGTCACTCTAACTATGAATCCATAGAAATTTGTACAAGAGAGAAAGTATTAGTAGACAAGTAGTGATAAATCTCTACAAGTAGCAATGATTTCCATGTGAGAAGTGCTTCTCTTATTTATATGAGAGATCAAGAACCCTTATCATCCATTAGAATCCCTAAAAACATAAAATAATGCATTTATCCCTCATAAACCCTAGAGATAAGGAAACACGGCATAAAATATACATGATAAAAGAATGAATAGGTTAGAATGCATAAAAACATAAAATGATTCTTTTATCCCTTATAAACCCTAGAGATAAGGAAACAAGACATAAAATATACATGATACAAGAGTGAATAGATCACTAATACCCTCAATGATGCCTCCAATATGAAGTAAAGTAGCTAAAATGTCAAATCATTCATTGTAATTGTTTTCTCAAGATCACATGTGTGGTATCTGTGGCCTCATAAGGTGAACGAATCACTCCAAAACAATGTGTAGGGGGCTCAAAAGTGAAATGTTTGCTTCAAGAGGTGCAATGTTTCATCTCCAAGTGATGTATCATCCCCCAAGAGTTGTGATGTCTCATCAAAAGGTGCCATATCATCATCAAAAGATGAAACATCCCATCAAGAGATGTCAAGTCACCATCAAAGTGCAATGTCCCATCACAAAAAGGGTCACATCATACCCCATAAGTTCTAGGGTGTCTCATCAAGGGAGCCATGCCATCAATAATCTCAACATCCTCCTTGAAGTGTGGAAACACCTCTCTCAAGTTGTGGGGATTACCTCCATTAAGTGTTCTAGAAGCCCCTCAACATCCTCCAAAGGACCAAGGTGTCAA